>JAWQEG010005977.1:45000-92914 GCA_033782935.1 Petrolisthes cinctipes
TGCCCTCAATCTCTTCTCCTTTTCCCAATCCTATGTTTCTCCTTATCCCAATCCCTCATTTATTCTATCGCCTCCGCTCTCCCAATTCCATTATTTTTAACATCTCCAACACACTCTCTGGCTCTCCTATTCATCTCTGTAATGATCCTGTGTTATTTTCCTTTCCTTCCCTGTCCTTCTTGAGCACCTCTCCTGATTATTCTCCCACTTTACTTCCTTCTTTTCTCCCTCTCTTGTATTTTTTCTTTATCTCCTCTCCCTCTATCTTCCTTTACTTTCTTCTCTTCCTTCTATTCTCCCTCTGTTGTACTTCTCCTCTATCTCCCTTCCCTCTATTTTCTTCTACTTCCTTCCCTACCGTTCTTCTCCCACTCTCCTTCTATACTTCCTTCTCTATCTACTCTTCCCTCTCAGTTAGTCACACATCAGCAAACTCTCCTCTCATGGACTATAAGTGACGCAACATCTCTCACCAGCAGCATTCCACAGCACACACACACACACACACACACACACACACACACACACACACACACACACTTACTTATTTACTTACTTACTTACTTACTTACTTACACACAGGAAAATGGATAATAAGAAGTAATGGTCTTCGTTGAATTAAACAAAAAAATATTCGACATAATGCAGAATAGTTTTCCTTCACCTCCAATTACTACTACTACTACTACTACTACTACTACTACTACTACTACTACTACTACTACTACTACTACTACTACTACTACTACTACTACTACTGCTACTACAAGGTAATATAATGAGACTTGTGTGACTGGAAAGAGATAGTATATATGTGACTCTTCTCTCTAGCCACTCATTTTCCCCCTCAGTTTATCCTTCCCATTTCTTTCCTGGACCTCACACACCTACAGGAAAGAAGTATAACCAGATAAAAATCAAAACAAACCAGTATCACACCGCCTTGTGAGTTCTTTGTGTAGCGGGCCGGAAGCGTCAGTAAACTACGAGACAGAATATGGAAGTGTGTTGTGGTGAGGTGATGTAAAACGGAAGCCACACACACACACACACACACACACACACACACACACACACACGAGTAGGCTACAACCACAATTCTAATAATAATGGCAAGTTTATATAAAGGGTGATCCTGTAAAAAAAAAAAAAAAAAAAAAAAAAAACACACACACACACACACACATACATACATACACAAACATCTAAGCTGGTCCCTATACATATTATTGAAGTATCATAAGTTGAAAATGGAATATACTGTAGAGTGATACATTACATTCTCATATCTTGAAACTGTTCTTAAGGTGAGATTATCTTTTTGGTGAATTGGAAGGTCTCTGATTCCTCCAAACTAGGCTATGTGTAGGATGTGAATGTAGCGAAGATATGTAAAGATTAGGTTTGTAAGAATTTGTAAGGATTTGCATGGATGTATTGCAAGTTGGCTACCATATGTGATCAAGTGGTATGTACTGTACAGCCACAATTAAATATCCACCGACACTTTCCTTCCATCGTAGTAAATATCTTGGTAATAAAGAACAACACATGTATGAATGATTTTGCAGCACCTCATAATTGTAATTGAGGGGTTTGAGTTGACATAAAGAGTTGTATGATTGTATTTTGGTATGATACTGATTTATATACACGATGGAAGGAAAGTGTTGGTGGTTATTTGATTGTGGCTGTACACTTGGAGGAATAAATGGGGAGAAAATGGGGAAAACATAATTATGAACTTAGTTTCATTTTCCTTTACACTATACAGTATATGCCACGAAACAGATTCCCTATTAATACCATATATTTTTTTGCACTTTATATTTTGCACTGTAGTTTAATAAATAATAAATAGAGTTATATTGTACTTCAGTAAAAGAAATATATATAAGTATTGATGCATTGCACTCCAGTTAAAAAAAATAAGTATATTGGAGTACATAAAAAAATAAATAAATAAATAAACCTGTGAACGGTAGGAAGCCACACGTTTATTTACATCTTACAGTAAATAATAAATAAATAAATAAACTGAACGGTAGGAAGACACACGTTTATTTACATCTTACAGTAAATAAATAATAAATAAATAAATAAAAAAAACTGTGAACGGTAGGAAGCCAGACGTTTATTCCCAGCTTCCAACGCCATACAGGAGGAAGTATAGAGCCATGCAGTGAGACGGATGTGACTGAATCTAAACACCCATTACCGAATACTTAGATTGGGAGGGGCCGGAAGCATACAGTGAGTGAGGGAGAGAATGGGGCCAGGGTGGGAGGGAGATAAATAGTGGGGAGGGAGGGAGGGAGATAAAGAGGAAGCAAGCATGTGAGGGAGTGGAATGGTTAGTAGGAGGGGATAATTATGAGGAGGGAGATAAAGAGGAAGGAAAGGCAATGAGAGAGAGAGAGAGAGAGAGAGAGAGAGAGAGGAGAGCACACGAGAATGGGAGAGATGGAAATGGAAAGCAAGAGAGAGGGAAAGATGGGGGGAAAGGAATAAAAGAAGAGAACAACGAGAGAGAGAGAGAGAGAGAGAGAGAGGAGAGAAGAGAGAGAGAGAGAGAGAGAGAGGCAGGAGACACAATTTTTGACCTCGGCTGTTACGGTATATATACGTGTGTGTAGTGAGAGGAATGTTCCCGTTCTCAACATTATCATTCTCAAGGTCAGTGTTGGTTCTTTTGTTGTGATTTGTTGCTTTACTTTAATGACTCGTGTACACTCCTCTCTCTCTCTCTCTCTCTCTCTCTCTCTCTCTCTCTCTCTCTCTCCTTTTATTCCTTTCTCCCATCTTTCCCTCTCTATTGCTTTCCATTTCCTTCTCTCCCATTCTCGTGCGCTCTCTCTCTCTCTCTCTCTCTCTCTCTCTCTCTCTCTCTCTCTCTCTCTCTCTCTCTCTCTCTCTCTCTCTCTCTCTTTTCTTTTATTCCTTTCTCCCATCTTTCCCTCTCTCTTGCTTTCCATTTCCTTCTCTCCCATTCTCGTGCGCTCTCCTCTCTCTCTCTCTCTCTCTCTCTCTCTCTCTCTCTCTCTCTTGCTTTTCATTTCCTTCTCTCCCATTCTCGTGCGCTCTCCTCTCTCTCTCTCTCTCTCTCTCTCTCTCTCTCTCTCTCTCTCTCTCTCTCTCTCTTTTATTCCTTTCTCCCATCTTTCCCTCTCTCTTGCTTTTCATTTCCTTCTCTCCCATTCTCGTGCGCTCTCCTCTCTCTCTCTCTCTCTCTCTCTCTCTCTCTCTCTTGTACAGTCTCGGTCAAAAGTTGTGTCCTACCTGTGTGTGTATGTGTGTGTGTGTGTGTGTGGTATAATGGTGGTGAGCTGTGAGAATAATGTCTTGTGCTACAGTGGGTTACAGAAGTTTATGTATTTATGTATTTGTGATTTTTGTATGAACCTCTCACCTCTTACAGTCGGTGTCAAAAGTCCTTGTATGATGATGATGATGGCGATGAGTTGTGGGAATATCATCTTGTGCTACAGTTGGTCACAGAAGCTTATGTATTTGTGTGACAACAGGGAAGATCACACAGGAGGAATCACAAACTATATAATAACACACAAGATTTTATTTAGCCTCAGACAGTATACAGTACAGTAAAACTCGGTGGCAAAAGTAACTAATTATCAAACAAACACATTCACCATACAGAAATACAATATCCGGGGGGGGAAATAATAAAAAAAAAAAAACTCGTTTTTCATTATAAAAGATAAGGTATCGTATCAGATGACGACTCAGATGACACCTTACACACACACACACACACACACACAAACTGTTTGATAAGTCCGTCTGCATGCCAGTGTGGGTTTTCTTCGCACCATGAATATTCTTAGACTCACCACCAGTCCACCATGCATAAATTATGTAGGTATCAAACGCCTCCTTCATACTTCTTTGCTATCAGTTTCCAGTTTGGTTGGGAAATGAGACGTGTGTAAGCTGGGTCATCCTTCCTCACAAATATATAATCATGTAACCTATCCAGCATCACATAACCTTTAGCTTTCATGTATTCAGTGAAGTCCTTAGGGAAGTTGTCGCCAAACAACTCGACCACCAACAGTCGTACGGTTATCATTTCCCACGGGATGGTTTTTACAATGTCTATCTCACTACCCTGTGTGTCCAGACTCAATACATCTATGGTGGTGACATTGAGGGCGAGGAGGTACGAGTAGAGAGGGAAACAGTAAGCTGGGAGATATGTCTTGTCACTGCTATTGATTATATACGTCTGTGGTTGGTTGATGTTTACCTTCAAGTCAACACCATACTCATAACTTGACCCTTTGACAAACCATTCTTTATTTAAATAATTAACTCTACTTTTCAAGGCCACAAGAACTGACTTCCTGGTGAATTGGTTGGTGGAGATGCATGAGTTGGATGTCCATGCCTTGCGGTGCTTGTGTTGAAGGTGATGGAAGCTGTATGGGTTTGGTTCAATGAGTAGACCTGTCCAGTCCAGCTCCTGCTCCAGCCAGAGAGTGTTGGAGAGCTGCTGGCCGTCCAACGCTCCGGCCTCAACAAAAAAACCACCACGCTCTCCTGTAATAAAAGATAATAAAAATGTAGAGCTGTGTTAAATTTGGTGAAAAGATGAATTGTTAATATGTTTCATACTTTATCATTATTAGATATTCTCGTTGTGACATTAAATACCAGACTAAAGGAGGTATCACACTTGTTTTGTAGACAAGGTTTGGGTATCATTGGCTGAACAAGGTTCCTTAACTGAGAATTGAGCTGGTTCTATAACACATGTGCTGGCGGGCATTTTGTGTACAGAGAACTATTGTTAACACACCTCAGTAAACTGTAAAATATCGACATTGTACTATCTTTAATTAGTGTTTCTTCTGTTGTACTTCAAAAATATATATATTACAAAATTATTTTATGATATTATCTCACTCTTTAACATTGAATTAATTTATTATAATAAATTATTTATTAACTTTGCCCCGGCAATGCAGACTGGCCATGGATAAAATTACTCAATTACCTTGGATAAAATTACTGTGAATCCTAGCCATCCCCCACAGGGCTAGAATAAAGATTCTTGTAGGATCTGGTCACGTTCTAGTGGATTTGACAAGATCTGCCCACATGGATTAAATATCCACGTAAGGTGAACTGCAACATAAGGCTCCTTTTTTGTTTTTGTTTTTTTCCACTGTTGTGTGGACCGCCAGCACACAGGGGTGCATTATCCCTTTGCATGCAGCAGTCGAAGCTCCCTCCCCCTTTATGGTCCCTTCAGGACTGGCTTCATGGAAGGTGCAGCCCCACTTGTAGCTCTTGTGGTAAAGTGGACTTGGGCCCACAGCACTGGCTGTGGGACCAAAGACCTTCCCCCTAATCACCCTGGTGGTTAGAGGCCCCCAGACTCCCTAGTCCAGTAATCTCTTTCTGGGATTTATTCCGGTAGCCCAGACATATAGGGCCAGCCCCTCCTTTATTTATTTTTATTTATTTTTTTCACTGCGACCAGAGTGTACCGGGGGTCTGTGGGTCAGAAGGTCATTCTGCCCTGGGAGAACATCATCAACAACAACAACTAACCATATTTGCTTCACGAATGCCATGGTTCATTGAGTCTTTGCTCCACCAATGCCTTCCAAAGATTGTTTGTGGAACAAGTATGATACCCTTTTTAATGTACAATATTATTACAACGTCGTTCTCTTTACTGATAAAGATTAATGACTAATAGCCAATCTGACCCATTATACAGGGCAATCATGTGCTCCCGTCAATATAAATATTTGACCGTAAAGTACAAAGGAGATTTTCGTTGTATAACCCAATAGTAATGATATAGTCAATCGATTGTACATTATATGAAATTTCATCCTTTTGCTTATGGCGTTACGTGAAGCAATATTTAACATTCCTCCCTGTTAGGTGCTAAAGGAAATGGCAGTAATTTATTGGTTAATTGTAACTTGAAAACACAAAATGTTGAATACTTGAAGTAATATTTAACATTTCTTTCTTTCTGTATTGTGTTAAAGGAAGAGGTACTAATTTATTGGTTAACTGTAATAGACAAAATGTTGAATACCTGCAAACAGTTTTGAGATATAGTGATGTATGAGTTTCCAGGTGTGGCCTTGTGAGGAGGCGAGGTATTCTGGGTCGGTGGAGAGGTTGTAGGGAAGGGTAGAGGGTGGGAGGAGGAAGGTGGAGCTCAGGGCCTGGACCACTTCGGGATGACTGGCAGGGAGCCCCTCCATCACCCAGTCCACACTGGTTGGCTCCTCCACATTGTAGTTCCTCATCATAAGTGAACCAACAGTGAGTGTGGTGAGAGTCATAGCGAGGCACCACAGTCTTATACACCATATGTTCCTTAACACTTTGGTCTGCATTTTCGTCGTCATTACTGTACAGTAATTTATTTATAATGTAACGTTGTCAGCATTTCTATAAACCTTTAACATCCAACGCCCACACTCCATTTTATACAGCATATAAGGTTACAAAATGTGAGTAGTATAAACAGAATGTAATAATAATGTTGAATATCAGTTTCAGTATTGGTTTATTCAAACCCATCAATATTACATAGTGGAGAATTCATACTGGCGTGAACGTTGACATGATAAAGAATTATTCACATAATGACAGAAGAATGGATGTAAATTCAAACAGTTTTAGCGACCACTGGCGACCTCTTCAATTTTGAACAGTCAGAAAATGGGTGACATACAATGGGCGGAGACGTGCAAATGGAAGGGAAGGGCGGGGGAGGACAGGTGAGTTGAGTGACTACAGTGGGATAGGGTGTGGCTGGAAGGGCTCGATGGTGAAGATAGGTATGGACTTTTCCACAGGATGTCTCATGAAGGCACATACAAATCAAATCCGATCATGACGAAACTGTTTGGAAGTACGTACAGTCAGCAAAAAAGTTTCATTACTACCCCTACGTTAATTTTAACATATTTTAGCGCAGTAGGGTTGGTACTCTGCCGACTGGGCAGCTGTGCCTTGTCATCCGAAAAAGGCCAGACAGGTATCGTCTTTGCCCCGGCCGATAATATGTGTGGCAGTGACAACTTAGCACAACGCATTCAGTTTCTTTTTTATATCAAAGGTTTAGCTGATTTTAAATTAAATTTTGAGTATTCAAAAACTCTTACTATTTAACTATTCATTATTAAACATAAAGAATTGTGTTTGAGTATTTTTGAACAAGAATAACCATGAAATACCCAGAAAAAATAGCACTGGGTGAAAAAATGTAATCCATGCTTGCCTGCCCATGAGACACTGAGGGAGGGGCACGGAGGGTGGGCCTGGGTGGCGGACGTAAGACACTCGCGTCACGACTGACTCGCCAGTCAGGCGTACCGATATTTCATCACACTGTTAAAAGGGATGGTAACGAAACTTCTTTTGCTGACTGTACATCAATTTGTCTGCCATTGTGAGTATTCTTTACCATATCAATATTATACTTTCACAGGCAGATATATGCATATCATTATAATCAGATGTGCTCTCTATTCTTTTTTGTCTTGTTCTGTATATTATTATTATTATTATTATTATTATTATTTGTTTGCTTTCAGAAAGTGTCTCACTTGAGATACAAACACACACACAAACAGTACAGTATGTACTGGTGTAGAATGGAGGGTGAGGGAAGGAGAGTCTATCTTTAGCCAACACTCACACAGCTGGACAGGAGGCGTGGCAACCATTTTTAGAGAAAATTTTCCTTATGCAATAATGAAGATGCAGGAGGGTTGAGAGTGTGTGTGTGTGTGTGTGAGTAAAAGAAATATTAAAGATAGAATTGTTATTCCATGCAACAGGTGACCATTATTATAGAGTGGAGGAGTTAGTAGTACTCCATGCGTTTAACGCTGTACTGGACTCGGTAAGTGTTTTCAACCACGCCGATACCGGGAAGCACACGGTTACGAGGAGGAACTTGCTACTCACAAGTTTTGGTAATCACGACATTTAAGTTTGAACGATTCCATTGACTTTGGAAACGTGCGTTTCAAACCTCGCGTTCAAAAACGCCTCATGTGAACAGGCCCTTCAGCAACAGAGGATCTCTGGTTTTTGGTTCCGTCAAACACTACGGATTGTACACAACCATTTTCAAGCAGGTCAGTTGTATGGATTTGTTTGTTTATTTAATTGGATAAAGGTTCAGCATACAATTTCGAGTACATAAAGACCCCATTAACCTTCTCTACTATCACTTGCCAGTCTGGGTGGGAAATGAGGCGTGTGTAAGCTGGGTCCCCCTTCCTCACAAATATATAGTCTTGAAAGAAAGGCAGTAAAATGTAGCCTCTAGCATTCATATAATCAGTGAAGTTCACACCCTTGGAAGAATTGTCACCTACAATCTCAATCACCAACACTCGTACGGTTATCATTTCCCACGGGATGGTTTTTACAATGTCTATCTCACTACCCTGTGTGTCCAGACTCAATACATCTATGGTGGTGACATTGAGGGCGAGGAGGTACGAGTAGAGAGGGAAACAGTAAGCTGGGAGATATGTCTTGTCACTGCTATTGATTATATTATACGTCTGTGGTTGGTTGATGTTTACCTTCAAGTCAACACCATACTCATAACTTGACCCTTTGACAAACCATTCTTTATTTAAATAATTAACCCTACTTTTCAAGGCCACAAGAACTGACTTCCTGGTGAATTGGTTGGTGGAGATGCATGAGTTGGATGTCCATGCCTTGCGGTGCTTGTGTTGAAGGTGATGGAAGCTGTATGGGTTTGGTTCAATGAGTAGACCTGTCCAGTCCAGCTCCTGCTCCAGCCAGAGAGTGTTGGAGAGCTGCTGGCCGTCCAACGCTCCGGCCTCAACAAAAAAACCACAACGCTCTCCTGTAATAAAAGATAATAAAAATGTAGAGCTGTGTTAAATTTGGTGAAAAGATGAATTGTTAATATGTTTCATACTTTATCATTATTAGATATTCTCGTTGTGACATTAAATACCAGACTAAAGGAGGTATCACACTTGTTTTGTAGACAAGGTTTGGGTATCATTGGCTGAACAAGGTTCCTTAACTGAGAATTGAGCTGGTTCTATAACACATGTGCTGGCGGGCATTTTGTGTACAGAGAACTATTGTTAACACATCTCAGTAAACTGTAAAATATCGACATTGTACTATCTTTAATTAGTATTTCTTCTGTTGTACTTCAAAAATATATATATTACAAAATTATTTTATGATATTATCTCACTCTTTAACATTGAATTAATTTATTATAATAAATTATTTATTAACTTTGCCCCGGCAATGCAGACTGGCCATGGATAAAATTACTCAATTACCTTGGATAAAATTACTGTGAATCCTAGCCATCCCCCACAGGGCTAGAATAAAGATTCTTGTAGGATCTGGTCACGTTCTAGTGGATTTGACAAGATCTGCCCACATGGATTAAATATCCACGTAAGGTGAACTGCAACATAAGGCTCCTTTTTTGTTTTTGTTTTTTTCCACTGTTGTGTGGACCGCCAGCACACAGGGGTGCATTATCCCTTTGCATGCAGCAGTCGAAGCTCCCTCCCCCTTTATGGTCCCTTCAGGACTGGCTTCATGGAAGGTGCAGCCCCACTTGTAGCTCTTGTGGTAAAGTGGACTTGGGCCCACAGCACTGGCTGTGGGACCAAAGACCTTCCCCCTAATCACCCTGGTGGTTAGAGGCCGCCAGACTCCCTAGTCCAGTAATCTCTTTCTGGTATTTATTCCGGTAGCTCAGGCATATAGGGCCAGCCCCTCCTTTTTTTTTTTTTTTTTTTTTTTTTTTTTCACTGCGACCAGAGTGTACCGGGAGTCTGTGGGTCAGAAGGTCATTCTGCCCTGGGAGAACATCATCAACAACAACAACTAACCATATTTGCTTCACGAATGCCATGGTTCATTGAGTCTTTGCTCCACCAATGCCTTCCAAAGATTGTTTGTGGAACAAGTATGATACCCTTTTTAATGTACAATATTATTACAACGTCGTTCTCTTTACTGATAAAGATTAATGACTAATAGCCAATCTGACCCATTATACAGGGCAATCATGTGCTCCCGTCAATATAAATATTTGACCGTAAAGTACAAAGGAGATTTTCGTTGTATAACCCAATAGTTATGATATAGTCAATCGATTGTACATTATATGAAATTTCATCCTTTTGCTTATGGCGTTACGTGAAGCAATATTTAACATTCCTCCCTGTTAGGTGCTAAAGGAAATGGCAGTAATTTATTGGTTAATTGTAACTTGAAAACACAAAATGTTGAATACTTGAAGTAATATTTAACATTTCTTTCTTTCTGTATTGTGTTAAAGGAAGAGGTACTAATTTATTGGTTAACTGTAATAGACAAAATGTTGAATACCTGCAAACAGTTTTGAGATATAGTGATGTATGAGTTTCCAGGTGTGGCCTTGTGAGGAGGCGAGGTATTCTGGGTCGGTGGAGAGGTTGTAGGGAAGGGTAGAGGGTGGGAGGAGGAAGGTGGAGCTCAGGGCCTGGACCACTTCGGGATGACTGGCAGGGAGCCCCTCCATCACCCAGTCCACACTGGTTGGCTCCTCCACATTGTAGTTCCTCATCATAAGTGAACCAACAGTGAGTGTGGTGAGAGTCATAGCGAGGCACCACAGTCTTATACACCATATGTTCCTTAACACTTTGGTCTGCATTTTCGTCGTCATTACTGTACAGTAATTTATTTATAATGTAACGTTGTCAGCATTTCTATAAACCTTTAACATCCAACGCCCACACTCCATTTTATACAGCATATAAGGTTACAAAATGTGAGTAGTATAAACAGAATGTAATAATAATGTTGAATATCAGTTTCAGTATTGGTTTATTCAAACCCATCAATATTACATAGTGGAGAATTCATACTGGCGTGAACGTTGACATGATAAAGAATTATTCACATAATGACAGAAGAATGGATGTAAATTCAAACAGTTTTAGCGACCACTGGCGACCTCTTCAATTTTGAACAGTCAGAAAATGGGTGACATACAATGGGCGGAGACGTGCAAATGGAAGGGAAGGGCGGGGGAGGACAGGTGAGTTGAGTGACTACAGTGGGATAGGGTGTGGCTGGAAGGGCTCGATGGTGAAGATAGGTATGGACTTTTCCACAGGATGTCTCATGAAGGCACATACAAATCAAATCCGATCATGACGAAACTGTTTGGAAGTACGTACAGTCAGCAAAAAAGTTTCATTACTACCCCTACGTTAATTTTAACATCTTTTAGCGCAGTAGGGTTGGTACTCTGCCGACTGGGCAGCTGTGCCTTGTCATCCGAAAAAGGCCAGACAGGTATCGTCTTTGCCCCGGCCGATAATATGTGTGGCAGTGACAACTTAGCACAACGCATTCAGTTTCTTTTTTATATCAAAGGTTTAGCTGATTTTAAATTAAATTTTGAGTATTCAAAAACTCTTACTATTTAACTATTCATTATTAAACATAAAGAATTGTGTTTGAGTATTTTTGAACAAGAATAACCATGAAATATCCAGAAAAAATAGCACTGGGTGAAAAAATGTCATCCATGCTTTCCTGCCCATGAGACACTGAGGGAGGGGCACGGAGGGTGGGCCTGGGTGGCAGACGTAAGACACTCGTGTCACGACTGACTCGCCTGTCAGGCGTACCGATATTTCATCACACTGTTAAAAGGGATGGTAACGAAACTTCTTTTGCTGACTGTACATCAATTTGTCTGCCATTGTGAGTATTCTTTACCATATCAATATTATACTTTCACAGGCAGATATATGCATATCATTATAATCAGATGTGCTCTCTATTCTTTTTCGTCTTGTTCTGTATATTATTATTATTATTATTATTATTTGTTTGCTTTCAGAAAGTGTCTCACTTGAGATACAAACACACACACAAACAGTACAGTATGTACTGGTGTAGAATGGAGGGTGAGGGAAGGAGAGTCTATCTTTAGCCAACACTCACACAGCTGGACAGGAGGCGTGGCAACCATTTTTAGAGAAAATTTTCCTTATGCAATAATGAAGATGCAGGAGGGTTGAGAGTGTGTGTGTGTGTGTGTGAGTAAAAGAAATATTAAAGATAGAATTGTTATTCCATGCAACAGGTGACCATTATTATAGAGTGGAGGAGTTAGTAGTACTCCATGCGTTTAACGCTGTACTGGACTCGGTAAGTGTTTTCAACCACGCCGATACCGGGAAGCACACGGTTACGAGGAGGAACTTGCTACTCACAAGTTTTGGTAATCACGACATTTAAGTTTGAACGATTCCATTGACTTTGGAAACGTGCGTTTCAAACCTCGCGTTCAAAAACGCCTCATGTGAACAGGCCCTTCAGCAACAGAGGATCTCTGGTTTTTGGTTCCGTCAAACACTACGGATTGTACACAACCATTTTCAAGCAGGTCAGTTGTATGGATTTGTTTGTTTATTTAATTGGATAAAGGTTCAGCATACAATTTCGAGTACATAAAGACCCCATTAACCTTCTCTACGATCACTTGCCAGTCTGGGTGGGAAATGAGGCGTGTGTAAGCTGGGTCCCCCTTCCTCACAAATATATAGTCTTGAAAGAAAGGCAGTAAAATGTAGCCTTTAGCTTTCATATAATCAGTGAAGTTCACACCCTTGGAAGAATTGACACCTACAATCTCAATCACCAACACTCGTACGGTTATCATTTCCCACGGGATGGTTTTTACAATGTCTATCTCACTACCCTGTGTGTCCAGACTCAATACATCTATGGTTGTGACATTGAGGGCGAGGAGGTACGAGTAGAGAGGGAAACAGTAAGCTGGGACGTAAGTTTCATCACCACTATTGATGTAATAATGAAAATGTTCAGACATGTTGGCTGGTAGGTCACCAAAAGTCACTCCAAACTCGTAACTTGCTCCTTTGATGTACCACGGGTTGTTAATGTACTCAGGGCGAAGTTTGAGGGCCACAAGAACTGACTTCCTGGTGAATTGGTTGGTGGAGATGCATGAGTTGGATGTCCATGCCTTGCGGTGCTTGTGTTGAAGGTGATGGAAGCTGTATGGGTTTGGTTCAATGAGTAGACCTGTCCAGTCCAGCTCCTGCTCCAGCCAGAGAGTGTTGGAGAGCTGCTGGCCGTCCAACGCTCCGGCCTCAACAAAAAAACCACCACGCTCTCCTGTAATAAAAGATAATAAAAATGTAGAGCTGTGTTAAATTTGGTGAAAAGATGAATTGTTAATATGTTTCATACTTTATCATTATTAGATATTCTCGTTGTGACATTAAATACCAGACTAAAGGAGGTATCACACTTGTTTTGTAGACAAGGTTTGGGTATCATTGGCTGAACAAGGTTCCTTAACTGAGAATTGAGCTGGTTCTATAACACATGTGCTGGCGGGCATTTTGTGTACAGAGAACTATTGTTAACACATCTCAGTAAACTGTAAAATATCGACATTGTATTATCTTTAATTAGTGTTTCTTCTGTTGTACTTCAAAAATATATATATTACAAAATTATTTTATGATATTATCTCACTCTTTAACATTGAATTAATTTATTATAATAAATTATTTATTAACTTTGCCCCGGCAATGCAGACTGGCCATGGATAAAATTACTCAATTACCTTGGATAAAATTACTGTGAATCCTAGCCATCCCCCACAGGGCTAGAATAAAGATTCTTGTAGGATCTGGTCACGTTCTAGTGGATTTGACAAGATCTGCCCACATGGATTAAATATCCACGTAAGGTGAACTGCAACATAAGGCTCCTTTTTTGTTTTTGTTTTTTTCCACTGTTGTGTGGACCGCCAGCACACAGGGGTGCATTATCCCTTTGCATGCAGCAGTCGAAGCTCCCTCCCCCTTTATGGTCCCTTCAGGACTGGCTTCATGGAAGGTGCAGCCCCACTTGTAGCTCTTGTGGTAAAGTGGACTTGGTCCCACAGCACTGGCTGTGGGACCAAAGACCTTCCCCCTAATCACCCTGGTGGTTAGAGGCCGCCAGACTCCCTAGTCCAGTAATCTCTTTCTGGGATTTATTCCGGTAGCCCAGGCATATAGGGCCAGCCCCTCCTTTATTTTTATTATTTTTTTTTTTTTTCACTGCTACCAGAGTGTACCGGGGGTCTGTGGGTCAGAAGGTCATTCTGCCCTGGGAGAACATCATCAACAACAACAACTAACCATATTTGCTTCACGAATGCCATGGTTCATTGAGTCTTTGCTCCACCAATGCCTTCCAAAGATTGTTTGTGGAACAAGTATGATACCCTTTTTAATGTACAATATTATTACAACGTCGTTCTCTTTACTGATAAAGATTAATGACTAATAGCCAATCTGACCCATTATACAGGGCAATCATGTGCTCCCGTCAATATAAATATTTGACCGTAAAGTACAAAGGAGATTTTCGTTGTATAACCCAATAGTTATGATATAGTCAATCGATTGTACATTATATGAAATTTCATCCTTTTGCTTATGGCGTTACGTGAAGCAATATTTAACATTCCTCCCTGTTAGGTGCTAAAGGAAATGGCAGTAATTTATTGGTTAATTGTAACTTGAAAACACAAAATGTTGAATACTTGAAGTAATATTTAACATTTCTTTCTTTCTGTATTGTGTTAAAGGAAGAGGTACTAATTTATTGGTTAACTGTAATAGACAAAATGTTGAATACCTGCAAACAGTTTTGAGATATAGTGATGTATGAGTTTCCAGGTGTGGCCTTGTGAGGAGGCGAGGTATTCTGGGTCGGTGGAGAGGTTGTAGGGAAGGGTAGAGGGTGGGAGGAGGAAGGTGGAGCTCAGGGCCTGGACCACTTCGGGATGACTGGCAGGGAGCCCCTCCATCACCCAGTCCACACTGGTTGGCTCCTCCACATTGTAGTTCCTCATCATAAGTGAACCAACAGTGAGTGTGGTGAGAGTCATAGCGAGGCACCACAGTCCAGAACACCTCATCTTCAACACTCTGGTCTGCATTTTTGGTAACAATGATGTAACTTTGTCATCATCACTATAAAGATTAGATATCCATTTCCCACATTATATTTTATACTGTACCGACGCCTTCAAACTAATGAATCTCATTCTTTGTATATATCTGCCCGGAATCATGCCAAACCTGTTCTTCAACTAGCCAAGTGCAATGATCTTCCTAACTTTCTCCTCCCATTCTTTCTGGCATTTTGCCAAAAAATCTCTCCTATCAGTTCACCTGATGAAACTGAACCCTTCTCTCAAACCTTTGTCTCTAATTCTATTCTGGACAATTCCAGCACTATTCCTCCATCTCCCACCCCCACAAACTTACTTATGCCTGCCATTAGATCTCTCCAAAGGAAATATTTTTTGCCCTCTTTGGTCTTGATACTCAGAAGGTGTACGGTCCAGATTGGATTCCTCTGGTTATTCGCAAGAACTGTGCTTCCATGCTAACTTCCTGCCTAGGAAAACGTTTCTATCTTTATCATCTAATATTCTTCCTTCCAACTGAAAGGTTTCTCTGATCCAACCTGTTCTGAAGAAGGGTCACCGCTCTCAACCCTCAAACTATTGGCTCATTGTTTTGGTCTTTTGATAATTTAAAGTCATCCAATATATTCTTTACAAAATTCAGAAGCACCTTAAGGCAGTATCACACGGTCGCTCTTTTCCTGCGACATCGTGTCGTGCGACATCATTTTCGACGACATGTCGCTGGAAACAATACCACACGGCAAATTCTCAAGAAAGACAACAACGACGACCGACGACACCACGCGGGCGGCGGGACAACCAAAACACTCTGTCACAAAAGCAAAATCACTAAGGATGGACGCCATTAACCGAGCAATTTTAGCTGTTGGAGCATGTGTAATTGTTTTGGAAGAAGATTAGAAGAAGAAAGAGGTTTGGACCAGGCGGCAGGCGAAAGTAGAAATGTAAACAAACCCCGAAATCAAATAAATGTTTCATGCTCATATTTAACAGTTAAATTCTGTGTATATAGTATTTAAGATCTAGGAATACAATTTCTATATTCAAATAATGATACCTAACACTACTTAAATCATAATATGCCATAATAATATATTCCATACAATATTATTCACTGTAGACTTTCAACGACTTTTTCCCTGTCGCAGGAAATCCCCGACAGTTTTCGATAGTTTCCGTGGACACTTCGTCGTCCGAAATCTCCCGTTTCCCGCGACATGTCGTCGAAAATGGTGTCGCACAACACGATGTCGTAGGAAAAAGTGCCCGTGTGATACCCGCTTTACTCGTCATGACTTTTTTTCTGACTTTCAGCATGGTTTCCATCAGGGACGCTCTACTGGTGGGTTTTTATCCCCCTTTTCCAATTCTGGGTCATCCTTTATTTGGAACTTTGGTGAAACCTTTGCAACCTCGCTAGATGTACTGAAAGCATACGATAGAGAAGCTTAAGTTTCCAAACTGCCCCCATTCGATTTATATATTTCCCTCTGTGCCTTTATCTCTCATTTGTTTTCTGATCATAATAGATCTGTTGTTGTAGACGGTCACTGTTCTTCCCCTAAGACTGTGATGTTCCCAGGGTTCTGTCTTATCACCTACTCTATTTCTCCTTTTCATCAATGTCCATCTTAGCTGTACTTCCTCTGCTATTCACTCCTATGTTGATGATTCCATTCTGCAATACTTCACTCAGTTTAACAACCGCCTATCCCAGCAACTCATCCACACATGTGATGATGCAGTGGAATGCCAAACTTCTGACCATTCTCGCATCTCCAACTGGGGCAGAAAAATCTCGTGGTTTTCAATGCCTCTAAAACAGTTCCTTCATCTTTCATTTCACACTAATGTTCCAAATGACTATCCCCTCCTTTATTGACATACAACTCGATATTTATTCTTCCTTAATATTCTTTATCTCTTTCTCTCATAATCTCTCATAACCTCTCCTACTAAGACTACTTCCAAAAGGTTATGTGTGCTACTTAGATTCCGTGAATACTCCAACCCACAGAGTTGCCACTTTTCAAGCGTCACATCCTCCCCTGTATAGAGTGACTCCCATGTGTAGGGTGACTCAACCTTTACAACACTATTGGACTAAGTGGAGTCAACTCTTCCCATCTTATTGATTTAATACGACCTATGTCTCTTTGCCACAATGTTGCATCACTTTCTATCATCGGTATTACACTGGACATTACTCTTCTGAACTCTCTCAATGTAGCTTATGCTTCCTCCCCTCAGGAGAGCATGCAACACTCGCCAAGCCATTCGATCTCGCTCCAGTTCTGTCCAACTCCCAAATGCAAGAGTTAACCGGTACCCCTAATTAGGCATAACCCTAAATACTACCCTAAAGAGGGTTTGATTACCCTAGTTTAGGGTAGTTTACCCTAAAATGGAAGCACTGCTTATATTCCTTCAAACGCAATGTGTCTTTCCATCTCAAATTATAGTTGAACATGATTTTGGACCTCTTTTACATATTGTGTTTCGCAGGTGAGGAAAATTTGTGGGCTGTCAGCCATTGTTTCTAACCATTCTTAATAATAATAATAATAATAATGATAATAATAATAACCTTTTAAAGACATATAATATTTTTCCATATTTTCGTATGTGCTGTCTTTTCTTTTACTCCTGTATATTATTATTACGGTATTATTATTATTATTATTATTATTATTATTATTATTATTATTACAGGAAATGTCTCTCTTGAGATACAAACACACACACAAACAGCACAGCATGTATACTGGTGTAGAATGGAGGGTTAGGGAAGGAGAGTCTATCTTTAGCCAACACTCACACAGCTGGACAGGAGGCGTGGCAACCATATTGAGAGAGAATTTTCCTTTTGCAATAATGAAGATGCAGGAGGGTTGAATGTGTGTGTGTGTGTGTGTGTGTGTGTGTGTGTGTGTCATAAATAAAATATGATGTAACTCTAAAATGTAAGCTGTGGTCAATAAAATATCTATCTATCTATGTGTGTGTGTGTGTGTGTGTGTGTGTGTGTGTTTTCGTTTCCATAGTGTACACATTGATTGCATTGATTTATAATTATGTTGGTTAATCTGGAGCAATTGATTCCTCCAATTTACCTCAAGCAACAGGCCACCATTATTTTTTTGTTAATCTGGTCTTGTTTCCTGGCATACTTTGGAGGAATCAGAGCGACACTACTTCAATACTCTTAAGGGGGTGCGGGGGTAGGGGACAGGCTAGGGGGGGTGCGGGAATAGGGGGACAGGCTTGGGGTGGGTAGAAAGCTTGTCCCCTATTCCCGCACCTCCCTAACCCCCCCCCCCCCTCCAAGCCTGTCCCCCTACTCCCGCATCCCCAAAAACCCCCCTAACCCCCCAAAAACCACCTCACCCCCTTAAACCTCGCCTAAGCCTGTCCCCCTATTCCCGCACCCCCTTAAATTTGGGGGTAATATACTTTTGGTTCATTGGAGTGCCTTGATTCCTCCAAAGTATGCCAGGAAACAGCACCAGATTAATAAAAAAACAATGGTGCCCTGTTGCTTGAAATAGTTTGGAGGAATCAGTTGCTCCAGATTTACCAACACTGTAATCTCCCCTAAATATCAATATAATTCTTTTATGGTATTATTTTTTACACGACTTTATCTATTTACCAATATTTATTTATCGACCATTTATTTATCTATTAATATTTATAATCAACCATTTATCTATCTACCATTATTTATCTACTATAATTTATTATCTACTAGTTACCATTGATATTGCCATCTACCATTTATTTAGATATGATCATTTATTATCTACCATTTATGTATCTATTATCCTTTATTATCTTCCATTTATTTATCTATCCTTTATTATCTACCATTTATTTATCTATTATCCTTTATTATCTACCATTTATTTATCTATTATTTATTATCTGCCATTTATTTATCTATTAGCATTTATTATGTACAATTTTTTTAATATACCATTATTTGTTATCTATCATTATTTATTATCTACCATTATTTATTATCTACAATTTTTTTAATCTACCATAATTTATTATCGGCCATTTTTTTTTATCTACCATTATTTATTATCTACCATTTATTTATCTATTGTCATTTATTATCTACCATTTATTTATCTATTGTCATTTTTTATCTACCATTATTTATTATCTACCATTTATTTATCTATTGTCATTTATTATCTACCATTTATTTATCTACCATCATAATTTATCTACCATCATTTATTACACATCATTTATCTTTAGTTATTATCATTATTACAAGACATCATTTATTCATCTTATTCTTTTTGTATCCAATTTTGTGTTCTAAGTTTAATAAGGCCTTTAGGGGAAAATTAAGAGGATGGTACGGTGTTGGAATATCTGGAGCAACCGATTCCTCCAAACGATATATCTCATTTCACCCATACCTCGTTACTTTAAAGTTTATTATTATTATTATTATTATTATTATTATTATTTGTTTATTTTTGTTCTTTTTTTTTGGTGGCGGGGGGGAGGGCACACTGTCGAACTTAAGCCACTTCCCTTTTAGTTCATCTTGAGCTGTTCCGTCTCTCCTTTTCTTCTTGTATTTTCTTCGTACTTGCTGTCAATTTTATATTTACTCTATCTCATTCTCCATCGGGCTATGGAATTTTACTAGTGCGATCTCTCTCTCTCTCTCTCTCTCTCTCTCTCTCTCTCTCTCTCTCTCTCTCTCTCTCTCTCTCTCTCTCTCTCTCCAGGAATGGAACAATCCCCCACATGAGACTAATTAATTAACCTTTATTACCCTGTTCAAAAGTGGAATAAGATTTTCATTAATTTAAAGATATTAATGTTAGTTACAACAATTTAAGTTACATAGTATTATGTATGCCATATGTTTGTTAATTGAAAATTAAGAACATAAAAATAGAGAACCATAGTTCACACAAATTATGTATGTATGTATGTAGGTACCGGTAGGTAGGTATATATTTTTGTTTGAATGTATGTAAGTATGTATGCATGTGAGTATGTACGTGTATGTTTATGCATGAAGGTACAGTATAAGTGTGTCACGAGTCAGCATAGACTCGTGACGTAAATTGAATTACAGAGAGTTGGAAATTTCCATACTGGAGAATGTTCTAGAGTAAGGGGAATATTCCATGGGAAAAGGAGACAGGAGTGGGTTCATGTAGGGTGCAGCTAGTCTTAATCTGCAGGTACTGGATTAGTATCCAAAAATAGACCAGGTAATTAGAAAAGGGTAAGGAAGGTCAGGTTTCAACCGAAATTGCCACATTCAGTCATATAGGTGTTCGTACATTAAGTACATCTTGTATTGATAAATTATGCTACCAGGGTAACTTATGGTATTGCAAATGATCGTGAAGTGGAGGGGAATTATCGGGAATTATTAGCACGCCATAGGTAAATTGCAATTGCATGTATAACTCAGTATAAGTGGGTACAATGTAATCGTAGCCAGTTAGGACAAACGAACACAGATAGGAGGAGGAGTCAGTAGAAATTTTGAACTTCCAGCCTCCAGTCAATTTTGGAAATATAGGTCAGTTGGAAAACACACTTGAAGGAAGGAACACACTCGTTCGTCAGCTTCCCTTGCCTGAATTACCTCCACGTGCAGTGGGGAGTGATCAACGTAGACGCCGAATTCGTTGTATATTACACGATTCACAAGGCTTTACAGTTGTATACTGACTAGTTGCATTGACGCTGGTTCGGTAAGTGAATTAAGGTGAGGGAGAGCTGGATCTTTGAAGAAAAATTACGAGTGTGTTGTGAGACTCTAAATTATTCCCAAGTGTGAGACATTAAGAAATATTCCAACTCGCGTAACAATTGATAGAATTACTACAAGTGTTAACGTAACCTAGACTATCGTCACGTATACGAACGAGACGTAGCGAGAGCGAGTAGCTAGTTAGCGTGGCGTGAGTGTGTGTGTGTGTGTGTGAAATTAATTTATTCATGTTGGCATACTGGAGTTGAATAAATATAGAAAATTTGCAATTGGTTGTTTAAATGCACCAGTAGATTTGTTATCTATATAAATACATATATATCGGGAAGAACCCTTAACATAAATTATTATTATGTGCGTGGTGCTTGAGGCCTAAAAACGGGGAGTTAACCCTGAGTACTTTCTTCGCTGCAGCCAACCAACGAAGATCATAAATTAACCGGGCAAGGTAAGTTGTAATTCTCATATTATAAATTACATTATCTAATCATTCTCACATCACCGTCACAAAGTGTATGTATGTAGGTATGTACAAAAAAATATGTTATGCAATAATGTTAATGTATTGATGTACAATACTACATGATGTTCCCACATGTACTACTATCCGTTTCAGAGCCGGACAGACGGTGTTTTTCGCAAATATCTCCTAAACGAATCGTTGTATCAATATAACATTTCAACACACTATCTTTAACACCCGGGCGTAATTTATGGCTGACATACCATATTCCTATATGTGTTATGCGAGGAGTTTACTCGTGAAAAATAGCACAAAGCTTGCCAGTCATATTGACGCATTCGAAGGAAAGTGTGGCCCCCCCCAACACCCTCCCAAACCATTCCTAACCACAACTACATCCCCCCTGTCTCACCCCTCCCTCCTCCTCTTCTCCCCCTAGCTCCTCGCCTCCCTCATCACTCGTGTCCCTCCCTATTTCTCCCATCGCTGTATTATATATTAGAATGTTATGTAGATGTATATGTATAGATATGATTATTAACTAAGAGTATGGTACAGTACAATTCTATAGAGGCAAGACGTATTTCACTTTGACAATTACTGTACAACAGCATGTTTACATACATGTAGTATGTAGAAGGTCCATGTTTGCAGTCCTTATGGTCAACCATGCAAGTGAACACGATGTACTGGCATTACCTGTGGTATGGACCTTCTAGGAAAAGTTATTAGATACTGTGTACCTATTCATTATAAAATGTCAACTTGGTCCAGTTAATATAATGTTATTTTGTTGACTTGTCCCTTTTATATTAAACATTAACACCAAATTACATATATATATATATATATATATATATATATATATATATATATATATATATATATATATATATATATATATATATATATAATAGTGTAGGATTTAATTATGCAAACATGATAAAACAAAATTTATTCACAATCACTGTCAAGGAAAACGTCATCGTCTTCATCATCACTGGCTTCACGTTTGTACAATGTGGCTAGACGAAGAACAAACTCTGTCCTGCTTCCACGGGGGCAAATGGACAACATTGTTGCTAATAGGTGCGCCTCGGCAGTCAATGATTTCTACCCTCACTACTTGAGTCATACGTGGAGGTAGTATACTACCTCCATGGAGTCATAGCCTCGGACTCGGGGGGTACCTCATACCTCAGAGAGAGGGGGAGGGGATACGGGAGACTGAATATTCAATTAAGGCATAAATTGGTTATTTAAAAAGGTAAAGAACACATGAAGCAACCACGAACGATTATATTTGGTTGCCCAAAACCAAAATTAATAATTTTTCTGGTGGCCTTAGACATGTGAGTTATTATCCGGCTATACGACCATTAACAACGGGATTAGCTATTGCTTTAATGGTCATTTGACCCACCCTGGTTTTCATGTCCACACACAACAGTAACTGTATTAAACAATAATACTAATGAACGATACGTATATATATACTGTCATAAAAAAAATAAAAAATGGAAGAGGGATGGTGTAAATAGGGGGGTGAAGAGTGAAACGAGGAGGGGGATAATGAGATATTGGGGTAGGGAAGGAAGGAATGGTGTGGGGGGATTTCGGGGTGTTGGTGGAGGGGTTACACGAGTACCCCACACTCGTCCGATTCTCTACAACGCCTTAGATATGATGACTGGATTAGGCTTAATATCACTCAGTAAACTCTTAACATAACACATATAGTAATATGGTATGTCAGCCATAAATTACGCCCGGGTGTTAAAGACAGTGTGCTGAAATATTATATTGATACAACGATTCGTTTAAGAGATATTTACGAAAAACACCGTCTGTCCGGCGATGAAACGTATAGTAGTATAAATATAATTTGTAGGAGAATGAATAATAGTTTAGGTAAGGATATTATTACAAAAGATAAAATTTTGAACTAGGATTTTGTACTAATATAAACTATAGATAGAGAGTTGGGAGTATACACATGTGTGCTATTTCTTATTTTATGCTTTTATATAATTCAGTACAAAAACTTAGACTTACTAGACAATGCCTTTATGCTTATAATTTATTTTGTAATTCAAATGTACCATATGTAAAAAAGGCTAATAATAAAATATCAAATATCATATAACTCTCTCTCTCTCTCTCTCTCTCTCTCTCTCTCTCTCTCTCTCTCTCTCACGATCCACGTTTTAACTTTCTGAACGAGAGGGCCGCGCATGACGTCATCCAATAATAGTTTCAGACTAATTTTCCTGTTTCTATTTTTCCTCCTTGTTGTACTCCTGTATGTTTCTGTTTCTGTATCTGTATATTGGAAGTAAATGAGTCCTTCAGATATTGCCTCGAAACACCATCTATATAAAAAAAAGAGCTTGTTTCGTGGCATAGTCAGGAGGAATCAGTAGCATCCAATTATCATACACGATCAGAGGGTTATGAAGTGTGTGTGTAAGGACGGATTTTACTGAGGTCCCGTGGCACGTAATCAACAAACAAACGACGAAAACAACAACAGCAACAGCAGGTTCACCGTCGACTCCTACCTCCCATCCCATACCACCACCGTCAGTACAACCACCACCACTACTACCACGACATTCCCTCATCACCACGACCACTATAACCACCACCATCACCACCACCACTACTACCACGACATTCCCTCATCACCACGACCACTATAACCACCACCATCACCACCACCACCACCACCACCACCACCACCACCACCACCACGACATTCCCTCATCACCACGACCACTATAACCACCACCATCAACACGACCATCACCACCACCACCACCACCAACACCAACACCACGACCCTGGAATAACTTCACAACTTCATATAAATACGAGAAGAGTGAGTTTAATTAAGGGGATAGTACAGTGTTGGTAAATCTGGAGCAACTGATTCCTCCAAACTATTTCAAGCAACAGACCACCATTATTTTTCCAAATCTGGTCTTGTTTCCTGATATACATTGGAGGAATCAAAGTGCTCTAATGTACCAAAAGTATACTCTCCCCTTAACATCGTCTGCAGTTAGTAGAATTATAGCGTGTTAGTGTGTGGTGAGTGGTGTGATGTTGGTGCTTCTGGTATGCTTGTACAGTCACCATCAATAGTCCTGCGTCGTGTGCATGGCAAGGAAAAAAAGTATAAACTACAATAAATTGAAGTGAATCTTATGAACCAATATTACAGAGATCAATATATATAGATATATGATATTGCATTGTTATTTTCATTATTATTATTATTATTATTATTATTATTATTAGGAGGTGGAGGGATGGATTATTACAGAGACCAATAGATATAGATATATGATATGGCATTGTTATTTTTATTATTATTATTATTATTAGGAGGTGGAGGGATGGAGTTGAGAGGTATGTGAGGAAGGAGGGGTTCATGGAGGCGATTCATTTGTAGCCACACACTTACACTTCGGGGATTAAGGCAATAAATAGATAGATAGATTATTATTATTAGTATTATTATCATTTTATTATTTATATTATTGTAGTTGTTATTGTTATTATCGTTGTCGTTGTTATTATTGTAGTTATTGTTATTATCATTGTCGTTGTTGTTATTATTGTAGTTGTTATTGTTATTATCGTTGTCGTTGTTGTTATTATTGTAGTTGTTATTGTTATTATCGTTGTCGTTGTTGTGATACAGTATGGTGTGTGCTAAGACCTTCCGAGTGACCTTCCCTGGAATGACACGTATAATGAACAGACCTGGACAATATTTACTTCTCTTCACTCCACTCCTATTCATCTCATCGGTAGGTACAAGTCGCTTTGTAATTATTGTTCGGTTACGGATCGCTTGGTTTATCTATTAAGGACCTTGTGTAATCGTGTATGAGGCATGGAGGTAAATGAGTCCTTCAAATATTGCCACGAAACACACACACACACACACCTATATGGAAGGAGCTTGTTTCGTGGCATGGTCAGGAGGAATCAGAAGCCTCCAATAATTGTTACAGTTTTTGTGTACCAAATCTTGTGTAATTTTTGTTAACATCGTATTCTGAATTAGATTTATATATTTTTTGTATTTGTTGTTATTATTATTATTATTATTATGATTATTATTTTTATTATTATTATTATTATAATTTTTTTTTTTTTTTTTTTTTTTTTTTATCAACACTGCATTCTTATTCTAATTCTATGCACGTCAGAAATTCGCCTACGAGACATATTTTGACGACTCGACATGGGTGATGGACCTGGCCGGGATAGAGGGAAAGGAGGAGGAGGAGATAATACAACAGCAGCTTCCCTCCAGTCATCCCAAGGTGGTCGAGGCTCTGAGATCCACCTTCCTACTCCCCCCCTCATACAACCTTCCCTACAACCTCTCCACTGACCCGGCCTACCTCGCTACCTCACACCGCGGCACTTGGAAATACATACATCATTATATCACGAGGATATTTGCTGGTACTTACTTATTTACTCTCTTGTTCACTTTTACTTTTTTACTTTTTCACTTTTCTCTCTCTCTCTCTCTCTCTCTCTCTCTCTCTCTCTCTCTCTCTCTCTCTCTCTCTCTCTCTCTCTCTCTCTCTCTCTCTCTCTCTCTCTCTCTCTCTCTCTTTCTGATGTTTTCTGGCACTAATTCTCTCTCTAGGATGTTTGCTGGTTTTCTCTCTCTCTCTCTCTCTCTCTCTCTCTCTCTCTCTCTCTCTCTCCTCTCTCTCTCTCTCTCTCTCTCTCTCTCTCTCTCCAAATTAAACACAGGCCTACACTTTGGGTACGTGACAACGGGAATAATAACAATCGAATAATAACAATAAAGAATGAAACACATTAACAACTCATATCATCCCTTCACCAAATTAAACACAGCTCTACATTTTTATTATCTTTTATTACAGGAGAGCGTGGTGGTTTTTTTTGTTGAGGCCGGAGCGTTGGACGGCCAGCAGCTCTCCAACACTCTCTGGCTGGAGCAGGAGCTGGACTGGACAGGTCTACTCATTGAACCAAACCCATACAGCTTCCATCACCTTCAACACAAGCACCGCAAGGCATGGACATCCAACTCATGCATCTCCACCAACAAATTCACCAGGAGATCAACTTTCGCGTCATCTGAAATTGCTAAGGGAAGCGCAACACCCTGGTTTGCCAAAGGATCCACATACCAACTGGGAGTGACCATGAAAACATCAGATGGCCTCGAAGGTAACGATGGACCACTAGACGAAGGTGGGAAATACTTCTTCATGGTACACTGCTTCCCACTACACTCGTACCTCCTCGCCCTTAATGTCACCACAATAGATATGTTGAGTCTGGATACACAGGGAAGCGAAGTGGATATTCTAAAGTCGATTCCCTGGGAGAAAGTCAACATACGAGTACTAGTGATTGAGGTGACTGATCTGGCCCACTTTCAGACTGACTTGGTGGAGTATCTAAAAGGGAAAGGGTTTGTTTTGGTGGGTAACTTCCTCGACTACGTATTCGTCAAGAAGGGGGACTCGGCCTACTCTCGCCTCCTCTCCCACGGTGACTGGTACATTGAGGCGAGGGAGGATAAGGGTAATATTATATTTACACATTTCTATAGTAAACAAATCCAGTCTGAAAATAATGATAAATGATAAAGACAACAACAACAACAACAACGATAACTTCAACTACTACAACTACTACTACTACTGCTACTATAAAAACAACACCAACAACAACAACAGCAGTAATAATAATAATAATAATAATAATAATAATAAAGATAATCTGGTGTTTTATTAATCTGAGCCTCAAATCTTCATATTAATTTACAGTATATTAGGAGTATGAGCCAGGGAAGAAAATAAACAGGAAAAACATACAGCATATAATTCTTTCTATATGTTTGCACAGTTAAATAATAACAGGATTTCAAATCACACAATAATAATAATAATAATAATAATAATAATAATAAATAATAATAAATAAATGCACAAATAGCTTTAAGATTACATATTCAATGTTCAATTATATCATATTTATTGATGAATATTTGGTCAGTATAAATTTCCTTCTGAGTCCTTCGTGCTTGCTGTCCCTCTTTTGTGTGTGTGTTCCTATACCTCTTGCTACAGGGTCTTCCAGGCCTAGGGGAGGTGGTCATCTTTCTCCCTCTCTATTTCTTCAAAGACGAGTGAGGGCAGGATCACCATCTCTGACAAAAATATAATCTACAATATAGTTCACCAGAATGTAACCTCGACTCTCCATGTACTCCAAAAACGCCGTGTTTTGGTAATTGACCAACTCGACCACCAACACTCGTACGGTTATCATTTCCCACGGGATGGTTTTTACAATGTCTATCTCACTACCCTGTGTGTCCAGACTCAATACATCTATGGTGGTGACATTGAGGGCGAGGAGGTACGAGTAGAGAGGGAAACAATAAACTGGGACGTAAGTTTCATCAGCTCTATTGAGGAAATATTGAAAATGTTCTGACACGTTGGCTGGTAGGTCACCAAAAGTCACTCCAAACTCGTAACTTGATCCTTTGATGTACCACGGGTTGTTAATGTACTCAGGACGTTCTTTGAGGGCCACAAGAACTGACTTCCTGGTGAATTGGTTGGTGGAGATGCATGAGTTGGATGTCCATGCCTTGCGGTGCTTGTGTTGAAGGTGATGGAAGCTGTATGGGTTTGGTTCAATGAGTAGACCTGTCCAGTCCAGCTCCTGCTCCAGCCAGAGAGTGTTGGAGAGCTGCTGGCCGTCCAACGCTCCGGCCTCAACAAAAAAACCACCACGCTCTCCTGTAATAATAAAATGAAGGGAAATTGGTGATGTGAGGGAACAGAGAAAATGCCTCCACACACACACACACAAAACAAAAACAAACACTACAAACTTCTGTATTAGTAAAAATTTGGATGAATTTAGTGATGTGAGTGACACGAGTTAGTTATATTTTCTACGCTCATCATTATTATTTATTCACCGGGAAAATATTGTATTTTGATCTCATCCAAACCCCCACATTGTACAATACGTGGACGGCTTGAGGGGACTGTATATAGTATTGATAAATCTGGAGTACTTGATACCTCCAAACTATTCCAGGCAACAAGATGCCATTACTTTTGATCTTCTCGTCCTGTTTTCCGGCATACTTTGGAGGAATCAAGGCTCTCCAATGTACAGTACCAGTAGTGTGTTACTCCCGGAATTAACCTTCATTTCCCCACGTTTTTTACCTTGGAACATTTTAGTGAGGAAATAGTGTATGTGCTCCCAGGTGTGGCCGTGTGCACTGAGGAGGTGTAGTGGGTCGGTGGAGAGGTTGTAAGGAAGGGTGGAGGGTGGGTGGAGGAGGGAGGTGGATCTGAGGGCCTGGACCACTTTGGGATGACTGGCAGGAAGTCCCTCCATCACCAAATCCACACTGGTTGATTCCTCCACATTTGAGAAGACCTGGGAAAGTAATAACAAGAATGTGTTGTAAATAATAAAGAAGATAAACAAGTGAATATAAAGAGTGTGATGTATATGATAAAGAGCATAATAATGAGTGTGTTATAAATAAGGGTGACGAGAGAGAGATAGTGACGTGACAGATGAGAGACAGAGAGACAAACAGACAGAGAGAGAGAGTGACGTGACAGAAGAGAGAGAGTGACGTGACAGACAGAGAGTGACGTGACAGGAGAGAGAGAGAGAGAGAGAGAGAGAGAGAGAGAGAGAGAGAGAGAGAGAGAGGTGAGTGAGAGTGTGTGTGTGTGTAACGTGACTGCCTATAACTAACTAACCTCTCTCCAGTGCTTGAAGTGAACGATGAAGGCGACGCTGAAGAAGAAGGAACACACAGACAATACCATCACCCCCAACTTGGCACACCTCAAGGGGGAAGACGAAGGGGTGACAATACACATACACTTCTGGTACATTGTTGTTGTTGTTGGTAGTAAGTAAACAGACCCCCACTTGGTATATCTCAAAGGGACGAAGGGGGGGCAATACACTTCTAGTACATTGTTATTGTTGTTATTGTTTGTTGTTGCTGTTGTTGTTGTTGCGAGTAAATACGTACACTGCTGAGTCCTCCAAACCACACGATGAAACGGAAACCAATGCAACTAACTAAATAACTAAATAACTAACTATACAACTATGGTAATCTGTTGACTGGATTGGTTTGTTGGAAGGAATCGTGTACTTCAAAAATTTACCAGCACCACGAGATAACAATTATATCCTTCCCTCAACCTTTCCAGTATTTCCAGAGTCACACTAACACACGACAATTTACACCCAAAATATCCATTATAAGACAAACAAAAGTAACTGAATCGAGTAACTTAACCGAGCTCTCAATTTACACTGCTTATAAAATTATATAAATATCACATTACCTTTATTTTGTTATACTGTAATATTTTTTCCAGTTGGCAAAGGAAATACAAGGAGGGATATACAGTAATTTTTTTTAAGTCCAACTAACGCCAGATGATATTGTATTACACTTTTAATTAAATCCTCGTCCATCAAGAGTTAATTATAGAGTATTTTTACAAGCTGACCACGTGTATGTGTGTGAGTGTATATATAAATTTTATGTTTTCGTTCCCCGGTCACGCAGTATAGGTAAGGTTAGAGAGGTTTACGTGTGTGTGTGTGTGTGAGGTGGGGTGGCTGGGTGAAGTGAAAGTTGATTTGCGTGCGTGTGTGTGTGCGTGGGTGGGTGTGGTGAGGTGGCTGGTTGGATAAAGTTAGCTTGGTTGTCATATATATACACACTTCCGTCTAAGGTTTCGATAGCATCTAAAAATAAAAATAATGTCTTACCTTCCTCCTCCTCCTCCTCCTCCTCTCCTCCTCCTCCTCCTCCTCCTCCTCTTTCTTTGCCTCTTACTCCACTTCCTCCTTCGTCTATTCTTCCTACTCCACCTCCTCCTCCTCCTACTCTTCCTTCTTTGCCTCTTACTCCACCTCCTCCTTCGTATATTCTTCCTACACCTCCTCCTCCTTTAGCTTCCTTTTACACTATTCATAACTATTTACTATCCTTTCCCTCTTCTCTATCATCTTCATCAACTTACTATTTTTTACTCTACTCATTTAATTCATCCTGTCTCTCGTTCCCAGATTTCTCGTCACATTGTTTGTTTACAAGGACACTCAGAAGTCCAGCAGTTGCCCGGATTACTTGTTTTTTTCTCAGGACAGGTTCCGCATAGCACGAGGGGAAGGACTGGGAATGGAGGCTGGAGTTGGACACATACAGAGAGAGAGAGAGAGAGAGAGAGAGAGAGAGAGAGAGAGAGACTGAGAAAGGGAGGGAGGCTGTAGTAGGACGGACACATACACACACACACACACACACAGAGAGAGAGAGAGAGAGAGAGAGAGAGAGAGAGAGAGAGAGAGAGAAAGAGGACACATACACTCACAGATGGGAGGCCAAAGTAGGACACACACACAGAGAGAGAGAGAGAGAGAGAGAGAGAGAGAGAGAGAGAGAGAGAGAGAGAGAGAGAGAGAGAGAGAGAGAGAGAGAGAGAGAGAGCAAAATAATCATAAACACACAATTCCCTGTGTTTATAATATATGAGCACGTAACCCCACCACCAGGAAAATCACACACCACTCACCCAATGACAACACAAGTACACAAACACATGAAGGTCCAAATTAGGCTTTAAGAGGAAAATACAGTGTTGGGAATTTTGGAGAGACTGATTCCTCCAAACTCTACCAAGCAACAAGAACACCATTATTTTTGTTAATGTGGTCCCGTTTCTTATCATAGTTTGGAGGAATCAAGAGGCTACAATGTACTAAAAGTGTATTATCCCCTTTAAGGAGACTGACTATAATATCTTGTTGGTAAATTGGAAGAAGTCTACTGATTCCTCTTAACTAGATGGTCTGTCTGTTTCGTGGCATAGTTTGGTGGAATCAAAAACCTTACAACAATAATTCACCACCAACAAATGTATAATAATAATAATAATAATAATAATGATAATGATAATAATCTCCCCTTGAGTCACCTAAAAGCTCATTGAATTAATTTACGAGATAGGAATAATCGTAAACTGACAATAAGTAGTGAAGATATAATCATATATGTATTATTTATTCAAGGAGAAGATTGCCGTGTCAAATAAAAAAAATAATAAAAGTCAACGAAAGAAAAAACTGGTCTAGACAATCAACATCTCATACAAAAATCCAGTTGTAAATTCATTCATTATACATATTGACAAACTGACTGGTGTGACGAGAATACCAATTATTAGAATTAATATATAAAGGGGTCATCTTGGTATATATTAAAAAAAGATTACATTTTAGACATCGGGAGAACAATTGTTTTCCCGAACTCTTTAAATAATATTACTTAATGTTAGAATGTCCTTTAAACCTTTCATTTTCTATGGTGGCACTTGCATGCGTTTTCTCTGAGTGATTCCTATGCTCGAAAATACTATTATTATTATTATTATATTTCTTTATTATTTTTTTAAAACTGTTTATTATCATTATTTATATATTTTTTCATTATTATTATTATTATTATTATAAATAATAAATGAATAGATAAATAATCAGAGAAATGATAATATGAGATAAAAAGTATACAATGAAATATAATAACTGCTGTATAAGTTTTCTCGGGACACACACACACACAATTCTTTTTCTATTGTTTGACGTGCAAGGGTGTAATTTTATTAATCTATTATATAGCAGATTATATAACTTTACTAAATTTCTTAATAATAATAATAATAATAATAATGTGCGATTTGTGTCTGTCATTAAAATATCACATCTTTAATAATTAATTCTTTTGATAAATTTCTCTTCATCCATCATCCCATAGCACCAATATCATATTTAATTGGTAATCTGGCATATAACAAAAATATATCAGTTCCCCAGGGTTGATCAAAAGAATATTTATACATTTAAATCGTATAAAAATTCATTATTGACCACAATTTTCGGACACGTGCATATTTCCCACATGGCAAGCCAGTGTTGCCAGGTGCAGGGATATTTCTCTGTTTGGGGGAAATTTGAAGTCCACACATGAAAATTATCTAAAAATTGTTCATGAGTAAACAGTGAAATTTCTACCAGACGAAAATAATACCAAAAAGACCCTCAATGTTCAAGAGTAAACGGGGAATAATTGAGGCAAAAAGGGAAATTCTGATGTTGAAGTTAGGAAAATTTCGTCAAGCACACCTGGCACCACTGAAAGAACCTACAGTTGTTTTGATGACGATGTGAGGTGAAGACTAAAGAGTAACGTTACAGTAATTAAAATGTCTGAAAAATCAACACTACCCTGAGCAACACAATGGTGGATCGTGGTAAGGATGAAGGGAAATGTTATATGTACAAGTATTTAGAGTACATAATTACTGTATACACCCATAAGAGTATGATTTAAGTGGAGATAATTATGTATATGAGTTAAGAGGAGATGTATGATAGTTGTTGGTTAGTTATTCTAGTTCTCCCGGTACTGTTTTTGTCGGCTAAAAGGATACATTACTAAGACTGGCTAATAAGTGTACAGCCGCTGAAACCAAGACTGACTTCGTATCCAAGCAAACAAACAAGGTCCAGTTGAGCAGTGATTGGAGCAGCTTGACTCTTCTTGGGAAATGTAAATAATGCAAATGGCAGACCACAAGGACATGAAGCAAGTGAATATACATGAATTTTAAGTGCAACACAAAATAAGCTTTCATGAAATTAATTGCGGTCTAGAGATAGTTTACAGTACATTATTCCTGAAGGCACACCAAAGTGATATTATTGCATAGAACAGAATTGTAGGATTATAATGCTTTTCCCTATGCTCATCTATCAAAATTTATGCTCACCTTGGTGATACTTATGAAGCATAGAGGAGTCAAAATTGATGAGAATTTTAGCGAATGGCGTCAAGGGTATTTTGTCTTCATCAAGGTTTTGATACGGTAGTTTTGAGGTCCAGATTTGGTTATGTAAGGTCTGACTAATTCTATAACCAAGCAATCTTTATAGGGAGAGGTAATTATTGTACTACATTGCAAATTTAGTTTATTAAGCATGTGTGTTTAACATGTCAAGTACCACAGATACAATATTCCCTTCCTTTTAGCTTCCCTATCCCACGCTTCACCACAAAAACACTTAATACGTATCCATGTCAGTTTATGTCCGCCAATACCAAGGGTCCCCATGACAGTCTTCTTCGAATCCCGATCCCGCGCTTGGTGTAACCGAATAAATGTTTTGAGAAAGATATATTTTCCGATATGGAGTAGATAAATTAAAATCCATTCCCCTTCGAGCTTAATTATTGTATTCCGCCATTATTATCATTATTATTATTATTATTTGTAGTGACTGCTGTTATGTACTATAAACATTTGAATGAGACTGAGATTGATGGGATTGTAAACAAATGAAGATAATTTACACGAACTTACGAGGAATTAATTAAAGGGGTACCTACATACTCTCGATAAATTTGAAGCCTAGCTACTGATTTCTCCAGACTATATAACTAAACGGATTCCCCAATATTTAAGGTAAAACATTCCGTTTGTTTCCTGGTAAAATTTGAAGGAATCGGTAGCCCTCCAATTTAATTTTCCTAAAGCTGGTGAACTATGAAACCGTGACGTGTGAAATTAAAGCACTTAGTAGAGTGAGTGGCCCCTGTCTGCAGGTATGAACTCTATTAAGGGGATAGTATACTTTTGATAGATTGGAGTACCTTGATTCCTCTAAAGTATGCCAGGAAACAAACCCAGATGAAGAAAAATAGTGGTATCCTGTTGCCTGGATTGTTTGAAGGAATCAGTTGCTCCAGATTTACCACCTAAAACATTGTGCTATATATCTCCTTAAGGGGGAAGTTCTGTGTTGGTAAATCTGGAGCAACTAAATCCTCCAAACTATTCCAAGCAACAGAGCACTATTATTTTTGCTCTTCTGGTCCTGTTTCCTAGCATACTTTGGAGGATTCATGTCACTCCAATGTACCATAAAAGAATTACCCCCTTAAGTGGTTCAGTATCATAGTATCGTCAAGGGTTCATGATTCACTGTAAAGATGGCAAGGCGTCGATAGTGACAACTCTGGTTCCCAAGCAATTTACAGGCAAAATATTTTTCTGTAGAGTTATTTTACAGTCTAAGCTTGTGTGTAAAGAGCAGACCTAGTGTGTAAATTACAGCATAGACATTTACCGGTTTAGTGTACATAATAGGTTATAATATATTGCATGTACTGTACCGTGTAAATAAATCAGATATATTAATTGGAGGAATCAGTTGCTCCAGATTTACCAACACTGCACTGTGTTACATGAATATAAAGTTATGAAAGATTAATTTGTTAAGTAAATATAGGCCCAATGATAAATCCGGAAAGATTATGGTGTAAGAAGGAGTGAAGTATATAAAAAAAATGGGTAAGGAGAAGAGAGAACGTATATACTGTACCTGCATGCATTGAGGGAAAATATATAATTGCAGTGTTGTTAAATGAATAAAAAGTTATGAAAGATTAATTTGTTAAGTAAATAGGCCTAATGGGAAGTGGAGAAAGAGTATGGTGTAAGGGGGAGTGAAATATATAAAAAAAAAGGGTAAGGGGAAGAGAGAGGACGTAGTGTACCTGCATGCATTGGGGGAAAATATATAATTGCAGGATAAACTAATTAGGCTGTTGTGGTTTAAGGAGGACATGGGGGATTTTGGCAGGTTAAGCACGCAAAACAAATAAAAATACAAAATAAAAATAATATTGAAATTAATTAAAGGGAAAAGGGGAAGTACGGATGTAAGGGGAAGCGAGGGTAATGTTGGTATAAGCAAGGGGAAGTATATTGTAAGTTTGATGGGGAAGGGTTAGGAGGGGAGGAGAGGAGAGGATATAGTTGTGGATAGGGGGAGAGGAGGGGAGGGGAGAGGGAAGGGATGGTACGTTAGAATAGGATAGGGGAAGGGTGGGGAGGGATGGCTGGTTAGAATAGGATAGGAGAGGGGAGGGATGACAGGTTAGAATAGGATAGGGGAGGGGAGGGATGGTAGGATAGGATATGGGAGGATAGGGAAGGGAAGGAGAGGATAGGAGGGTAGGGAAGTGGAATAACCACTACTACTGGGCGTACGTGCCACAGATCAGCACACACCACTCTCCCTCATTCCTCTCTTTCCCTTCTCTCACCCATCACCCGCTTCTTCCCTTTATAGACCAGTGGGTGGTGGTGGTGGGTGATGCCTCGGGGAACTGACTGGTAAGTTAGGTAGGTTAAGGGTACAATATGTTTACATTCCTAGGCACCTGACGCAGTACAAGAACACAGTAATAATAATAGTAATTCCTCGGACGTAAATTTTATGGGGAGATTCTCTTGTTGGTGAATTGGTGGGCAAATGATTCCTCCAAATGATGCCATGAAATAGATCCCCTATTAGTACCGTACCATTGAGGGAGTCTATTTCCTGGCATAGCCTAATTTGGAGGAATCACAGACCTTCCAATTCACCAACAAAATAATTTTCCTTTAAGACATGGTTGTGTGTACTTGGGGTTGATAATGGCGTGTGTGGTACTGATACTTACAATGGCTCTGTAGTGTGTGTGTGTGTGTGTGTAGTCATCGTAGCTAGTCTGCTTAATTTGAAGGTGTTGCAGAACTCTTGGTCGTGATTGTATAACACCAACACCATCGTCATCACCACGAATGTTCTTTATGCCTACTACTCTTAACCAGAAAATTAGAGGGTAGCCTAATTACAAGTGTCACCAAACAAAACGTACCCAAACATAAACAAGTTAAGGTTGCCACACCTTTCCTAGAAGAGATCATCGTTATAGAGATGTAACCTGAGAAAGTTGAAGATTTTATACATTATAATTACATCTCCTTATCCCAACTTACAAATAATAATAATATTACTCACCCACTTGGACCGTGAGAAACTTGAAGATTTTACACATTATAATTTACATCTTCCTATTCCCCCTTACAAATTTGGCTATACAGTGGAATGGATCAAGTTTCTAACATAATATTTACAACACTCACCCACTTGCACCGTGAGAAACTTGAAGATGTTGCCTATTATATCTCTATTCCATCTTACAAATTATACAGATGAATAATATTAATATTTACATCACTCACCCACTTGCACCGTGAGAAAATTTGAAAATTTTACAATATATATTTACATTTCCCTATCCCACCTTAAATAATTATTAGACTATAGATGAATGTACAAAATTCCTAACATATATCATCCTTTTCCACCTTACTAATTATACAGATGAATGGATCAAGTTCCTAACATAACATAGTAATATTTACCTACAACCCTCACCCATCCTACTGACTCCACTGACTGACTGACTGACTGACTTCTCCGGAAATATTGGCGCTCCTCCCAAAGTCCTTGAAATTTCCTAAGTGTCTGTGAACTCTTGACATTATTAGATTAAGGTGCAGTTTGGGTTCGAGATTTTCCCTTTATCTTTTTCTCAGTTGGGTGGAGGTGGTGGTGGTGGTGGTGGGTTGGGCACGAGCAGGAGGAGGAATGTCCGCTGTTGTGTGTAGCCTTCCTCCCCTCCCCACCTGCCTTGACCTGGCATGAACTCGCTTGTATTGTACATTGAGTGAGTGACCGTAAGGGGGCAATAATTTACTGTAGTGTTTGTTGGCTGATTTGAAACAATTCCTTAGTTTTGTGGATTTGGTCTGTTTTGTAGTATGGTTTGTAGGAAACGGTAGCCTCCTGTGGATACAGTATGCCAAAAGTATAGAACCCCCTTTGCACATAATAATAATAATAATAATAAGTGGAAATCGTCATTGCCTTGAGGGAGCAGGGAAAGAAGAGAAAACTAGGCTATAATAATAATAATAATAATAATAATAAAGGGTAGGAGGCGAAGACTAGGCAAATTATTCATGCACCCAACGATGTCTGTGTTACCAATTCTCACAACAACCGCCATGATAAAAAAAGAAATATTCATTGCGTTTTACTTACTGCTATTAACACAAAAATATTCAATGCGGTAATCTTACTAATCTTACTACAACCACGATGATAAAAAAATTGTCATTGCGTTTTGCTCTCTGCTCTTACAACAACAGCAATTATGAAAAAAAAATATCCTTACAACACCCGCGATGATAAAAAAAAAAAAAAAAAAATACCTACTGCGTTTTACTTTTCCACTATTACCGCAACGATAAAAAAAAACATAGCTTTTTACTTACTCTCGCAACAACCGCGATGACGATGATAAAATAAAATTAGAATATAAAAAAGTGACTAAAAAGTTTTGAGTGTGATGACAGGGTGGTGGTTTGGTTGGCCTAATGGCGTCGTGACCCAAGCTAGGCTAAACCCGGGACCTTCCCCGCCACCACCACCAACTGCTTCTCAGGAAATATACAGTACGTGCTTCTCAATTATTATCATGCTTGCTTCTTCATCTTCATCATTATCATCATCATCGTCCTTGCTTCATTAACATCATGCTTGCTTTATTATTTTTTTTATCGTCATCATCATGCTTGTCTCATCTTCATTATCATCATCGTATTTGCTTCATCATTATCACCATCATGTTTACTTCATCATCATCACCACCATCTATCATCATGCTTACTTCATCACAATCATCTATCAACGTCATCGTGCTTGCTTCATCCCAACTTAACCACCACAACTTCCCTTATTAGGCTACTCGTGTCACAAGAATATTTATTTCACTTAGCCTACTGTAACTTGTAAATTATTGTCGCCTCATTTCAAATGACTTGCTCTACTTTGCTCATGTCATACACTATAATTTATTGAACGGTACTCTCTCACTTCACTCATCTATAAGAGCTTTAAAGGGAGGATACACTTTAGACACATTGGAGTCTCTTGATTACTCCAAACTATGCCAGGAAATAGAACCAGCTGGACAAATATAATGGCGTTCTGTTGCTTGGAATAGTTTGGAGGAATCATTTGTTGGATCCAGATTTACCAACACCGTATCTCCCCAGTAATTCACTCTAACCTAACTTGTACCACTTTATTTATCTTTACATTATTTAATTTAGTTGGTGTACTTTGCTCTTGACATACTACATAATTAGGCTATACGGTCCTCACTCAGTTATAAGAGCTTTAATTTACTCTAACCTAACTTGTATTCATTATCCTTTTTTAAACTTGGTCTACTATGCACATATTTTACTACACCATAATTATACGGTACTTACTCACTTCAATCATTTTTAAGAGCTTTATGATAATTCACTCTAACCTAATTTGTATTTTAATTATCCTTTTTTTTAACTTGGTCTATTTTACTCATATCATACTACATAATAAATATACGGTACTTACTCACTTCACTAATTTTTAAGAGCTTTAATGCACTCTAACCTAACCTGTACTTTATCTCGCCTCGTATATATTTAACTTACTTATTTACTCGACTTTACTTATGTTATACTCCACCATAATTAATTCACTGGTTTGTAAGAGCCTATTATGTTTACTCACGCACCTCTGATATTCATTCATGTAACTACTCTCTTCCTTCCCATCTTCCCACTACCCCTCGTCTTCTTCACCTTACCTATTCGATGATGGACCCACATGCATACCTATTGACCCATCTCTCCTGACTCACCTTCACCCACTTACTTAGCCTACCTGATTTTATCTCTGTGTGTGTGTGTGTTCGGTCATATTTACCTACCTCACTCATGCATGCACCTTTATTTTCCTTCCTTGCAAAAGTACCGTGCCAAAAGTATACCATCTATCTTCCTTAACCAAATCTACCTTACAGGATCATACCATACATACCATAGGATTGTTGGTGGTTCTTCGTTTAACCACCTACACTCTTGTCTAGACTCTCACTCACCCACCCATCCACGTGCATCATCCAATCATTCATTCTCTTTAAATCCACGTCACACACCACCAGCTTCACCCACGTGCATCATCCAGTCATTCCCCTGTCTCATTGAATCCACGTCACCCACCACCACCTGCCTCACCCAAAACCACCACCACCACCTCCCCTCTTCCTAGAACCAGTTTTTTGAGCAGTGAATGACGTCTGTAGGAATTTTGTAAACATTGGATTGCCGTAGGTAGTGAGTGGATGCTCCTCCACTTTTTGAAGCCCCACCCTCCACTCTCTCTCTGTCTGTCTGCCTGTCTCTCAATTAACGTTGCAACATTGACTCTGTGGCAAGGTGCTGGTATGACTTATTGTAATGAAGGGGAAGGTGGTGATGAAGAACTGTGAGATGGTGGTGGCGGTAGAGGAGGTGAATATTTTAAGTGAGAAGAAGGAAGGGAAACCTGCATGAAACAAGCCTGAGAAATAGAATAAAGATGAAAAATAAAGAGAAGGAAAGGGAAAAGCGAAAGGATGAGGTGAAGGAATGGGGGGAGGGTGAAAGAGATCTTATACATTAGTCTAAATAATATAAATAGTATCATAACTAATGAGAAAAGGTATGAAATGAATAATTATTTGCTTGACAGGTCTAGGAAGGGTAGGTCGAAGGAGGGAAGGGAGGGCAGGGGACAGGTGTGGGAAGGGTAGGTCGAAGGAAGGCAGGGCAGGGCTGGGCAGGGTATAGGGGTAGTACCTAGCCTAGTCGTGGAAGAAGGGTAGGGAGGGAGGGGAAGTGGCAAAGATTGAGTGGCCTGGGGGGGAAACTCCGCCCTTACCTGCTCCCAAATGGACACACACACACACACACTCACTCGGCCTTAAGGTGAGCGTGTGAGGCAGGGAGGAGCACTGTTGGCTCTCACTCACAACCCGACACAACAACACCCCAGGTAGGCCACAGACACCAAGATTCACAGAGAGGTCAGGCCACGTGGAGAGGAAGGCAACGAGTAGTCTAATTGTATATACAGTGTTGGTAAATATTGAGCATATGATTCCTCCAAATTATCTCAAGCAACAGTATACGATTATTTTGGTTGATCTGGTCCTGTTTCCTAGCATACTTTGAAGGAATCTATCTCTCCAAAGAACCAAAAATGTATTAGGCTACCCCCTTAACTTACTTGACTCGCTGCTCTATTTTACTCTTCATCCCTCACCACCGTATTTACATGACCTTCTCTACAGTTGCCATCAGTAGTGCTTTTACCACCCACCCCTCCTGAAGCTGTACAGTACCATACACAAGTGAGATACGGTAACGCACGCACAGTTCTCAAAATAATTCCAATGTCATACAGAGGAAAGAATGTTTGTATTCATCTGTGTGGTACCTTCATATTATTATTATTATTAATAAGGGAAGTGGAGGGAAAGAAAATTATATCCTCGCCTGTTCAGTAGTATTTATTATTATTATTATTATTTGTCAAGGGAAGAGGAGGTCCCAATACAGACAGAAGAAACAATCATGTCTCAATCACAACAACATTAGGCTCGTATCAAAGTTCACCATCACTGGAGACACAACAATACCTTAATTAAAACCACCACTGAACCTTATTATTTTTAACGGGTCTTTTATAGATTACCACTTTTTGTTTTTTCTTTTTTACCACTTTTTTCAATAGGCTGTAAGTTCTCCTCCCTATGAGTGAATCAGTTTGTCATCCGTTTATCCATCCAGTTTTCTATACAGCCTCTGCAAAAATTGATGTTGACGAAACCTATGTATCACCTTTAAGGCCTTGTGTGAATTTTGTGCCTAACTCCACGTCTTTTTTTAATAATCAGACTTGTTGATAAAAGGATAGATATTTAGATAGGCTTAAGTAAGGGGGTATCACAGTGTTGGTAGATATGGAGTGTATTTATATATATAATTGTTTCCTGCAAACTATTCCAAGCAACAGGACACCGTTATTCTTGTTCATCTGGCCAACCTGTTTCCTGGCATATACTTTGGAGGAATCAAGGAGCTCCAATGTACCCAGAGTTTATTATCCCCCTAAAGACATTGAGTGGTTGAAGCAAGTGATTTATTGCCATCCCTTTGTACCGATATGTATTATGTATAGTGTTTAGGAGTAGATATATAGGTAATTAGAGTACAGTAGACTTGGAGAGAGAGAGAGAGAGAGAGAGAGAGAGAGAGAGAGAGAGAGAATGTGTGTGTGTGTAGAGAGAGAGAGAGAATGTATATGTGTGTGTAGAGAGAGAGAGAGAATGTGTGTGTGTGTAGAGAGAGAGAGAGAGAGAGAGAGAATGTGTGTGTGTGTAGAGAGAGAGAGAGAGAGAGAGTTAGTGCATGTGTAAAAAGAGGCTCGGAGAATGTATGTGTGTGTGTGTGTGGTCCATAGCAAAAAATTCTACACGGTTCAATAGGCCTAGACAACCCGACCCCACCCCTACACACACACACACACACACCCGACAACAACAGCAGCAGCAGCGGTGTCTGAGAGAGGAGGGAAGGAGAGGGAAGGGGGTTATTGACCTTTGTTGGTACACTCACTAACTAATAAGAAGGAAGGTATAATTTGGATGTCATGGGTTATATTTCTATCTTTACCGTGTTTGTTACCTTATAATATTTACTCTACCTGTCGTTCACCATTGTTTTATTTTACTAGTGGTTGTCCATTATTTCATTTTGAGGTTTTTCATTATTTTATTTTACTAGTGGTTGTCCATTATTTTATTTTATTTGTGGTTGGCCATTATTTTATTTTACTAGTGGTTGTCCATTATTTTATTTTTGTGGTTGGCCATTATTTAATTTACTAGTGGTTGTCCATTATTTTATTTTATTTGTGGTTGGCCATTATTTTATTTTACTTGTGGTTGACCATTATTTTATTTTACTAGTGGTTTACCATTATTGTGTTTAATTTTTTACCATTTGGATGGCATGGGTTTATTTATTTCATCATACTGTGTTTGTTACCTTACATATTACATATTTACTGTAGTTATTTATTTATTTACCGTATAATGTTATATTGTTTGAGTATACATAGTTTATTTATATACTGGTATTCATTTTTCTATTTAGTACTTATCTGTTTGCCGTTCATTCCGGCCACTTTTTATCTTTTTGAAATAATTGACGTTTTCCCAACATCACAATTACCGTATAGCCTATTAATTTGGTCTTTGGCTTTAACCGTCGACTTTTAAGGGGTAAGTACAGTGTTGACAAATCTGGAGCAACCGATTCTTCGAAATTATTCCAGACAACAGGATACCATTAATTTTCTTCCTGGAGGAATCAAGGCACTCCAATCTATCAAAAGCATACTATTCCTTTAAACTTATGACTAACTGAGAGCGATTTTGATTCATTGATACAAAAGAGAGTGAAATTGTGGTGGTGGGAAACTGTTACTTTTGTACACACACACACACACAGGGGAAACCAATGGAAAACAGAGAGTGAAGTTAGTTATGGTGGTGGGAAACGGTCACCGGAGTCTCTACGCACACACACACCCACACACATGGATAGCAACAAGAAGCGTACCCTCAAGCCCTCACCTCTTCACCAGCTGCGCACACACACACACACACACACACACACACGGAAATTAAACAGTAAAATCAGGCAGGTAGACAGGCAGGCAGGTGGGGGTTAGTTTTTTTGTTGTGTGTGTTTTTGTTTTTATTCTCCTTCAGGTTTGTAGAGATTGCCAGGAGTAAAGCTAGTGAGTGAACGAGCGAGCCAGTCTTATCCTGGAAAAAGTTTGCCGTGGAGCCTAGCCGGAGTCAGACAGTCAGTAGCCAAGCAATGGGTCATCTTGGAATGTGGTACAAAAAATGAATCATACAGGAACATTTGCATAGCCTAACACTACAACCAAAGCTCAAAAATGTAGTCAGTCTGTAAATAATCCAGGAACGTTAAGTTATACATGGAGTAGGCTGTAGTTAAAGCGATAGATAGTGGTAAAAAAAGATATGCTGGAACTTTTGCATAACCAAATATTACAACCAAATCTCGATAATGTGGTGGTCAGTCATTATGTGGAGTCTTGTTAGAGGGATAAATAGTGACGAGGCATACATCAAATAGAATAATAATAATATTAATAATTTGATGTTGGTTGGAAGGGAGGAGGGGCAGTCATGCAGCAGCTGGTTTAGGCTAAGGACAGGACAGGTGAGGATCAAGGAGGGACAGACACACTATAGGAAGAAACATACTCACTCACTGGCTCCACTTTTACTAGTAGCCTGTGTAACCAACCAGCCTACCACAGGACGGTCACCTTCACCGAATATTAGGCACGTATGCAAGGTCGTTCCCAAGGTGTGGTAAACCACGCGTAGTCTAGCCCACGAGCATGGGATGTATTCAAGGACACTACCATGGGCATGAGTCGGCCGCATGACTGTATTCAAGGAGCCCGCTCACGATAAGCGTACCAACTGTTGAAAATTTGATCTAGTTATTAACAGTTCCGTTATTAAAATATGACTCGAATGACCCCTAAAAATATATATATTATATACCTCAAAGGTTTACAATGGTTTGCCAATTATTCTAGGTCCCTTTGGGTATTATGTGAGCATTTTTCCACAAATAAAACTGGATGTTGGTATGCCGGAACTTTAAATAGTCGATGTTTATGTTCTCAGCTGCTCGCACTACTGCCGGATTGAAGCCTGTAAATCAAGTGTAAATATCCATTTATTTACGTATTCCTTATAACTTCAGGTTATTCTTGTGTGATGATTATGAATATCAAATTTATTATGGTAATTTATTCTTGGTGTGGCTCACATTATTGATGGTAATGGAGTGGCGTCATGTATGGTTGGTATGCAGGGACTTTCAAAATATTGGCGCTCTTTCCTCAGCCGTTCTTTGACATTCGACGATGGAAGGTTCTATTTCAAGGGTAAATATTTAATGATATACTTATTCCCTTCAGCTACGCTCTATAGTTCAGTATTAATTAGGTATCCGAGACATAAGACCTCAAGAATGGGAAGGCTTGGGTGTGCTCAGCTGGGAGCGGACCGATGTTAACCAAAATGGAAGACCATCCAAAATATCAGAATAATTCGGACTGCTGATATCGGATGCAATTATTTTCGTTATTCTAGTATCTCAACAAGTTCGCCTGGATAACGAAAAGTCATATTAATAAATGATAAAAGTTACTATTGCAAGCCGTAGTACAGGGGGAGGGGTGTCCTAAGGACAAATATATTTTGTACGAATGAGGGGAAAAGGCCTTACATTACATACAAACAAAGCATCAGTCACGCCGTGGTATAGCCGTGAGAACGATCTTGCATACGGACCTTAGCACCACCACAACAACAGTAACATCACCATCATCAACAACAAAACTATTATAACATGAACGACGACATCAATAACAACATAATGAAAAGATTTATTAAAGGAATATATGCCTATATTCCGTAGCCGAACGTGTATCTAAAATAAGTCATAAAATTTAGTCTATTATGTTTGTTGTCCAGGCAATTATTAGGTAGAAATTTTACTTTTGTTCCTCATTTTCTCGTAGAAAAATAATAATATAAAATAATTTAAAAATAAATAACTAGAATGCTAAGATATACTATGCTTGTTTACTTAATTATTAGGCAGAGAGAAGTGAAGGATAAGTGTCTATTAATCCTTGTCTCTTCTTAGCTGGCGGTACTGAGCGAAATAATAACATCCTCCTCCCCTCCTACCTTCCCTCCCGTACCTCCCTTCCTACCTTCTTTTCGTAGGCCGTAACTCATTCAGTAATATAACCATCTTGCCACCTCACAAATCATCGTTATTGCTTAGCTACTTCGTGCTTGAAATTTTCTTGCTCTAAATGAAGGCCTTTGGGTTAGAAAGTAGGACCAAGTAGGCTGTGGAAGCAGGTAGAAGAATGATTGAATGCTCTCCTATCTCATCTTTAGTGTTGTAATAAAGATGAAGTAGTGTATTTTGTGATAAGGTATAGATAGAGTTGTCATACATGGATTGGATATAGCCTAATGTAAAAGTAAAGTGTTGAAATCACCATAGATATATTTGCCATAAAAAGATGAAGAAGTGTAGTTGTGATAAGGTATAGATAGAGTTGTCATACATGGATGGTGTATAGCCTAATGTAAAAGTAAAGTGTTGAAATTACCTTAGATATATTTGCCATAAATAGTGTATAGCCTAATCTAATCATAACGTGTTGAATAGCTATAGACACATTTGTCCTGGATAGTGCAAAGCCTATTAGAATCGTAAAGAAAGTTGAAATAGCTATAGGCATAGATACATTTGTTATGGATAGCCTAGTGCAAAGTCTAATCTAATCGTTGGTGTTGAAATAGCTATTGATACATTTGTCATGGTTTCAATATTGGTTTGTGCATAGCCTAATATAATTGTAAATTGTTGTAAGTAGCTGTGATAATGTGTAGATTGAGGTTTCTTAGATGGTGTATAAAGTAATCTAGTGGTGAAGTATTTAATTGGTGGAATATAGGCTCTGGTATCGTCAGTGGCTAATCTCTTTTCAATTTATTCATACCATAACACCAACAAAACAAAACCTACCCCTCACACACACACACACACACACAGATTTTGACGACTTAAAGTAAACGACCCCAGAAACCTCCTCTTTGATAATAATGTATATGTAGCCTATCTGGTTTGAAGAGTCCTCGACTTATGGGGGTTAGTACAGTATAGTGTTGGTAAATCTGGAACAAATGATTCCTCCAAACTACTCGAAGCAACAGGCCACCATTGTTTTCGTTAATTCTGGTCCTGTTTTCTGGCATACTTTGGAGGAATCGAGGCGCTCCAAGGAATCAAATGTATACCATCCCCTTTATACCCTACGACTTGGCGCCACCTACTCCTTCCCTCCCTCCCTCCCTTCCTTCCTTGGCCTCTCTCTCTCACTCTCACTCACTGCCGGGGGAAGGAACCCAGTGAACTTTACAGATATATCCTATGACCCTTCGCTTCCCAAACACACACTCCACTTTTATATAATATCCTGAGGGCAATTATTCTGTCCTAATCAAATCTGTACAAACTGAAGTGATTTGGGAGTGATGGAATACAAACACACACACACTTTACTTTTATTTAGTATTCGTACACGGGGGGGGGGGGCAATAATTCTGTCCTAATCCCATAATATGTAGGCTATCTCTGCCACCTGAAGTGATTTGGGAGGAGTGAGTGATGGGATGGGAGTTAGGTTGAGAAGATTTATGTTCGTTGTGTCTCGAATCAGGACAGAGTTTTGTTGACCACTACTGTACAGTCACGAGCACTAATAGGTATTCATGTGTGCTTCGAATACCTAGCTAGAGACAGTAAATAAATGCACGATAAGATCTCCATTGGAATTAGTTCGTTGGTGAATTAGACTGTTACAGAGATTCAACCAAAGCTGTATACTTATTAGTGCTCATGACTGCACACTATGAGGCTGACGTTAGGGTTAAAGTCAAGCCTGGTCGATGACTTCCGTGTAGGCTATAAAAATTACGTCGTAGTATGGCACCGTATCATTCATGTTTGCTACTTTTCTTATTATTAGTTTTGTTTTGTTTTTCTGATGTTGGTATGGTAGGTATGTCATGTTTGCCTTATTCATTTGTATATTTATTTTTTCTATGAAGTAAGATCTGTGTGTGTGTGTTTTTTAGATATATTGCCGGCGAATTGGAAAACCATCATTCCTCCAAGCTATTTCAGGAAACAGACAAGCACAATAACTCATAATTCGAGTAAGATCATCTATATGATATTCTGTAGCCTAAAACCAATAGCCTATATTATACAGTAGTCCTCCTGATGTTCACTGACCTCCACTCTCCTTGAAGGTGAAGATAACATTCTTAATTAAAGCAAGAAGCCCATACTTCTTCTGTCCTATCTTTCCCCCCAACTCCCCTCATCCTAACCTGTCCTGTCGTCACTCCCACACTTCTTTTATCCATCTTCCTTCCCACACTCCCCTCATCCCTCGCCCTAAACTGTCCTGTCTGTCGTCACCCCCCACACGTCTCCTGTTTCCCTCCCCCCCCCCACTCCCCTCACACCAAACTGGCCTGTCGTCACCCCACACATCTTCTGTTCCCCTCCCCTCCCCTCTCTTCCCTCACCCCAAGCAAACTCTATCGTCACAACACACAATGCATCTTCTGTCCATCCTGCCCCCCCTTTCCTCCCGTCTTCCCTGACCCCAACCTGTTCTGTCCGAAGTGTCACCCCCACACGTCTTCTGTCCCCCTCCTCTTTCTCCCCTCACCCCACACATCTTCTGTCCTTCCTCCTCCTCCTCCCCTCACCCCCCCCCCTCGCTCCAAACTGCCCTGTCTTCACGCCATATCAGATAATGTAAATTTTTATGTTGTTGTTGGGAATAGAAAAATAAATCACATCTGTAGTTTATATATGATTTTTAAAAAGAGTACAACATTGACAATCAAGTACAAGTGGCAAGTATTTAGTGTTTATTTCATTTACTACACTTTGGCTAGATAATATTTGGTGTTAGAGGTATAGGTACCCTAATACAGTGTTGGAAAATTTGGAGTAACTGATTCCCACAAACGTTTCCAAACAACATGAGGGCACCATTATTTTTATTAGTT
>JAWQEG010005978.1:5000-10000 GCA_033782935.1 Petrolisthes cinctipes
CCCCCACAGCCCCCCACCAGCCAACCAAAGTTCCGAGGAGGCCGAGAGAGACGAGAGTATAGACTGCCAGGTGGTGGAGTTAGTAAGGGATGAAGTGTTACCTTATGCTTCATCTACACCAAGTCATTTCATTGTGTCCGTTATGGTACTACTTAATAAAGGATCTATTGAATCTGCATCTGGGACCGATTCAGGTATGTGTGTGTGTGTGTGTGTTTGTGTGGGAGGGAGGGAGGATAATGTGTGTGTGTGTAGGAAGGTAGATAAGTGTGTGTGTGTGTAGGGAGGGTAAATATGTGTGTGTGTGTGTAGGAAGATAAATATGTGTGTGTGTAGGAAGGGAGGAGGATAAGTGTGTGTATGTGTGTAGGAAGGTATATATATGTGTGTGTATGTGTGTAGGAAGGTATATGTGTGTGTATGTGTGTAGGAAGGTATATATATATGTGTGTGTATGTGTGTATGAAGGTAAGTGGAGTTAGTAAGGGATGAAGTGTTACCTTATGCTTCATCTACACCAAGTCATTTCATTGTGTCCGTTATGGTACTACTTAATAAAGGATCTATTGAATCTGCATCTGGGACCGATTCAGGTATGTGTGTGTGTGTGTGTGTTTGTGTGGGAGGGAGGGAGGATAATGTGTGTGTGTGTAGGAAGGTAGATAAGTGTGTGTGTGTGTAGGGAGGGTAAATATGTGTGTGTGTGTGTAGGAAGATAAATATGTGTGTGTGTAGGAAGGGAGGAGGATAAGTGTGTGTATGTGTGTAGGAAGGTATATATATGTGTGTGTATGTGTGCTTTGCGCAGTGGCAATATCGTAACCAATGAGGTCGAGGATTGCTACTGTGCTTAACTGCTATCAGTATTGGGAAAAGCAAGAACCTCGGTGACCTACCCCTCCCCAGGAAGGGTAGGTAAGCCTTGCCCCGCCTCCAAGCGGTGACCTCGGGGGTACACCTCCTTTTTTTATCTTGTTTTTATCCATTTAGGAGGTGGAGCCAAAGGGGAAGGCGGTGTGGGGGTGAGACTTAGCTTCCCCCACATATAGGTTTTAAGGTTTTTATTGTATTTTTATTGTATTTTTTTAGTGTTTTAAGATTTTTAAATTCTTTGATTGTGTGTTTTTATATTTTGTAATTTCTTTTAAATTTATGACCGTGTTTTTTAGCTTTTGACAATGCCGACGGCCCGTGTCCCTCCGGGAATGAGCACTGCATTGGCCTTGCCAGCCATCAGTGGCCCCCCAATGGGGGAGTGGACAGCTATGGCTACTGGCGGGGGAGGGTCTCCGGGTTGCCCTGTAGAGGGAGTGGGGAAGAGCGATTGTATGAGAGTTGTAACTGTGAATGTGAATGGAATGACGGATGGGACCAAGAGGCGAGAGATTGTAGAATGCTTCAAGAAAGGAAGAGTGGATGTGATGGGAGTGACGGAGACACACGTGAAAGGATGTGGAGTGGTTGAGTGTCAGGAAGGAAGGGAGAGTGGACTGTGGGAGGGAATGGAGGGAGGAGTAGTATGGACGGGTATGAATGAAAAGAGTAAAGGAAGAGGGAAGGAAGGGTGTGCGCTGTTGGTGTCTCCGTGGGTGTGGAAGGGAGTGGATGGACATGGGTGGAATGGGTCTAGAATAGTATGGATGACTGGAAAGATTGGCTTGATGAAGTATGCTTGGGTGTGTGCTTATGCACCAGTGAATGAAAAGAGTAAGACAGGGAGAGAGAAGATGAGAGTGTTTTGGGAGGAATTGAATACATGTCTGAGAGGAATTGATAATGGAAGGAGAGTAGTAATGATGGGAGATATGAATGGAAAGGTGGGAGGTGAGGAAGTGGGGAATATTGTGGGTAAATGGGGTGTAGAAGGAACAAATGAGAATGGTGAATATCTAGTGGATGTCTGTGCTGAGAGGGGGTTGTTCTTGGCGAACACCTTCTTTCAGCACAAGATGATCCACAGGTATACGTGGAAGAGAAGGGATGAGAGAGGAGAGCAAAAGAGTTTGATTGACTATGTGGCAGTGGATGAAAGGTTGAGGAAGGATGTGTATGACGCAAAAGTGGTGAGAGGAATGGTCCATTGCTCCGACCATTTTGCGGTGTTGGTGAGGATGAAGGTTAGGGTTAAGTGGGAGTATAGTAGGAGGGATGAAGGGGTGAGGAATAAGAGGGAGGTGGCTAGTGGGAAATTAGATGTAGAAGAGTATAGGGAGGAATATAAGAGGAGGGTGGGTGAGGTGCTGGGAGATGTAAGGATGGGGATAGGGGAGGGAGTGGGAGTGAATGCGGTGTATGAAATGTTTAAGATGAGAGTATTAAGGACAGCAGCAGAGGTAGTAGGATATAAGTCACAGAAGAGGGGCAAGAAAGGGAGTGCTTGGTGGACAGAAGAAGTGAAAGATGCTGTAGAGGATAAGAGGAAGGCATATAGGAGAACACTACAGAGGAATGTGCCGGAAGAAGTGAGAGAGAGATGGAAAAGAGAATATAATGTGTGTAAGAGACAAGTGAAAAGGATGGTGAGTGAGAGTAAAAGGAGAGTGGATGAGGAGTTTGGTATGAAGCTGAGTGAAAAGTTTAAAGAGAACAAGAAATTATTCTGGAAGGAGGTGAAAAGAGAAAGAGGAGAAGGAAAGTCTGGTAGTGTGAGAATGAAGAGAGAGGATGGAGTTACTGTGAGTAGAAGTGAGGAAGTGAAAGAAGTGTGGAAGAGGCATTTTGATCGGTTGATGAATGGGGGGACGGGAGGGGAGGCGGTGGTGACATGCATGGGGATGGAGGCAGGTGGTAGACGACAGGATGTACAGGGAGAATTAGGAAGGGAAGAGGTTAGGAAAGCAATAGGAAAGTTGAAGATGGGAAAGGCACCGGGGGTGGATGGGATAACTGCTGAAATGTTAAAGTGTGGGGGGGAGGAAGTGGTGGAGTGGATGTTGCTTATATGTACATTGGCGTGGAGGCAGGGAGAGGTGCCAGAGGATTGGAGGAGAGCCATAATTGTACCTTTGTACAAGGGGAAGGGGAGTAAGGATGAGTGTGGTAGCTATAGGGGAATAAGTCTTCTTAGTGTACCGGGGAAGGTTTACGGGAAGGTTCTTACTGAAAGACTGGTTGAAGTAACAGGGAATAAAGTTAGTGAGGAGCAGGGAGGGTTCAGAAAGGGTAGAGGATGTGTGGACCAAATATTTGCATTAAAATCAATAGTTGAGAAATATATTGGGAAGGGTAAGAAGTTGTATGCTGCCTTCATGGATTTGGAGAAGGCATACGATAGAGTTGATAGGAAAGCTATGACAGAGGTGTTGAGAATTTATGGTGTTGGGGGGCCTTTGCTGAAAGGTATTGAGGCTTTTTATGCAGATGCAAAAGCATGTGTACGGGTAGAGGGTGATCTAAGTGAGAGTTTTAATATTAGTGTAGGGCTGAGACAGGGGTGTGTTATGTCACCATGGTTGTTCAATATATATATGGATGGTTGTATGAGAGAGGTGAAAGCCAAAGTGAATGGTCTGGGGGTGAAGTTGAGGCTGAATGAAGCAAATTGGTCCCTGGTGGCAAGTTTGTTTGCGGATGACACTGTGCTGATGGCTGAGAATGAAAGGAATTTACAGAGAGTGGTGGACGAATTCCAGTCTGTGTGTAAACGAAGGAAATTGAAGGTGAATGTAGATAAAAGTAAAGTGATGGTATTTGAAAGAGCAGAAACTGAAGTGATTGACTTTGCTACACCTTACAGAGTGGCTGTACCAACTGGGACGAAGTGTGAGATAACTCTGAGGGGCGAGAGGATGGAGGAAGTGAAGGAGTTTAAGTACCTGGGTACAGTTATGTGTAAACATGGAAGTATGGAAGGAGAAATTAGGGAGAGAGCAGTGAAGGGTAGGCAGGTCATAGGATCACTGGGGAGGATTATGAAAGGTAGAAGTGTGAGTATGGAAGTGAAAAGGGGACTACGAAATAGTATAATCCTGCCAACACTGACATATGCGTCGGAGACATGGACATGGAGTAGGGCGCATCAGTCTAGAATAGGTGCTGTGGAAATGAGTTACTTGAGAGGAGCATGTGGACTTACTAGATGGGATGGAGAAAGTAATGAGAGTGTGTATGAGAGATGTGGTATGAGTGAGAAGGCAATTGGCATTGAGTGTGGAGTGGTTGAGAGAGTGAAACGTGATACATTGAGATGGTTTGGACATGTGGAGAGAATGCAAGGCGAGGAATTTGTAAAGAAGGTGTATGGAAGTGAAGTTGTGGGACCTGGTGTGAGAGGCAGACCTCCGGTCAGATGGCAGAACAGAGTGGAAGAGTATGTAAAGGAGAGAAACATGAGGGGTAGAGTAGGGATGGACCAAGTAAGGAGGGAGTGTTGGAACAGGGAGAACTGGAGACACTTCTGCCGTGGCCACCCCCTTGGGGGGAGTTCCCGGAGGGAGCGAGGCGTCGGAGCTATAGATAGATAGATGTGTGTAGGAAGGTATATGTGTGTGTATGTGTGTAGGAAGGTATATATATATGTGTGTGTATGTGTGTATGAAGGTAAGTGGAGTTAGTAAGGGATGAAGTGTTACCTTATGCTTCATCTACACCAAGTCATTTCATTGTGTCCGTTATGGTACTACTTAATAAAGGATCTATTGAATCTGCATCTGGGACTGACTCAGGTATGTGTATGTGTGTGTGTGTGTGTGTGTGTAGGAAGGAAGGGAAGGAGGATAAGTGTGTGTTTGTATGTGTAGGTAGGAAGGAAGATAAGTGTGTATGTGTGTGTAGGAAGGTAAATATGTGTGTGTGTGTATGTGTAGGAAGGAAGGTAGATAGTGTGTGTGTGTGTAGGAAGGTAAATAAGTGTGTGTGTGTGTGTAGGAAGGTAAATATGTGTGTGTGTAGGAAGGTATATGTGTGTATGTGTGTAGGAAGGAAGATAAGTGTGTGTGTGTGTAGGAAGGTATATATGTGTGTGTATGTGTGTAGGAAGGTATATATGTGTGTGTATGTGT
>JAWQEG010005978.1:15000-22500 GCA_033782935.1 Petrolisthes cinctipes
TTCTCTCATCATTAAAGAAAGCACCTGTTGAAAAAGGTAGGTTAATTATTTATTTAGTGTAAAGGTATGTAAAGTAATTATTAGTATACAGTTATCAGTATTAATTAAGTATATATGTGTGTTGCTGGGAATACTTAGAGAAAATATACTCTCTCTCTCTCTAATTCTAATATGTGTATGAGATATATATGTATGTGATAAATATATGTATATTATTAATGTATATGTATAATTAACATGTACAGTCATGGGTAATAGTACTGCACCAGGGTACAAGGGTAGGTACAAGGAGTGTTGGACAGTAACTCAACACAATTCCAACAAGTAAATTTTCCCAACCATTGTCAACGTTGAGAGAAGTTTACAACATTCACTTTTTGGAACTGTGTTCAGTTGTTGTCCAACACTCCTTGTACCCTGGTCCAGTACTATTACCCATGGCTGTACATGTATATGTATAATTAACATGTACAGTCGGCAAAAAAAGTTTCGTTACCATCCCTAAAACAGTGTGATGTAATGTTGGTACACTTGACTGGTGAGTGTCATACCTCTGCCACCCTCCGGCCTCCATAAGTCCCTGTCCCTGGCCACTGTCCCTCAGTGTGTTATATACCTCCACCACCCTCCGGCCTCTATAAGTCCCTGCCCCTGGCCAATGCCCCTCAGTGTGTCATGGCCAGCCAAGTAGGAATGATGTTCTTTCACCCAGTGCTATTATTTCTGGGTATTTCACGGTTATTCTTGTCCTAAAATACTCAAACGCATTTCCTTATGTTTAATAATGAATAGTTAAATAGTAAGAGTTCTTCAACACTCAAAATTTAATTTAAAATCAGCTAAACTTTTGATATAAAAAAGTTGACACTACCGGGGCAATGACAATTCCCGTCCAGCATGTGCCGGATGACACGAGTCACAGCTGTCCAGTGTGTGTAGTACCAACCATACCAGGCTGACCCAGGGTAAAATTAACGTAGGGGTGGTAACGAAACTTTTTTTGCCGACTGTACATAATAATATACATAGGTAAAATATGTATTCATATATACATATGTATAATAATATACATATTATGTATATTATTAACGTGTGTTATTAATGTGTGTTATTAATATGAGTATAATTAATGTACGCGTATATGTATGTATAATTAACACGTATACACTCTCCTTCCCTCCATACAGTTGACAGTATGACCTGGACACAACTGATTGGTCTTTACCCACACCTTGTTGAAGTTGGTGGTGCAAGTGTTGGTTCTCCACAACTATGGCGATCATTACGACAAGTGTTATTACAATACTCACACTTATTACACCCACCTACTGACAACACCACTACCAACACCACTACCAATACCGCTATTTCCGCTGCCAACACCTCGATTTCCGCTACCAACACCCCGATTTCCACTGCCAATGCCGCTGTTTCCGCTGCCAACACTGCCGCTGTTTCCGCTGCCAACACTGCTGCCGCCGCTGGTGTTGGTACTACTACTGGTGTTGGTACTACTGCTGCTGGTGGTGGTAGTCAAGATTCATTGGGACTTTTAAATGGTACCTGAAAATACGCCGCTACCATACCAACAACTGCAGTCAACAACAACAACAACAACAACAATAATAATAATAACAACAACAATAACAACAACAACAACAACAACAATAATAACAACAACAACAACAATAACAACTACATAAATAATAATAATAATAATGATAATAACAACACAAATACTAATAATAATTACAACAACACCGTTAATAATAATAATAATAATGACAACAGCAATGTAAATAATTATAGTAGTAATAATAATAATAACAGCATAAATAATAACAACAACAACAGCAATTTAAATATTAATAACAATAATAGCATAAATAATAATAATAATAATAATAACAACAACACAGCAAGCACTTACCACAACACAACAAATAATAACAATAACATTACAAGCACTTACAATAATAATAATAAAAATAATAATAATAAAAATAATAATAATAAAAATAAAAATAATAAAAATAAAAATAATAATAATAATAATAATAATAATACAGCTGCAGTATTGAATGTGACCTGAAAATTACAGGATATATAATTAATTGTTATTCTTAATACGTTTATAGTCAATTTGCTTTGGTTATTACGTTTATAGTCCATTTGCTTTTGTTATTACGTTTATAGCCTGTTGTTTTTCTTCTTACGTTTATTGTCTCTTGTTTTTCTTCCTACGTTTATTGTCTGTTGTTTGGTTATGACGTTTATAGTCCGTTGTTTTTCTTCTTACGTTTATTGTCCGTTGTTTGGTTATGACGTTTATTGTCTTGTTGTTTTTCTTCTTGCGTTTATTGTCTGTTGTTTGGTTATGACGTTTATAGTCCCTTGTTTTTCTTCTGACGTTTATAGTCTGTTGTTTTTCTTCCTACGTTTATTGTCTGTTGTTTTTCTTCTGACGTTTATAGTCCGTTGTTTTGGTTATTACGTTTATAATTAAGGGAGCTTGGGCCTTATGCAAGAATATCCGTGTGTGTGTCTGTGTGTGTATGTGTCTGTGTGTGTATGTGTGTGTGTATGTGTGTGTGTGTGCGTGTATGAGTGTGTGTGTGTGTGTGTGTGTGTGTGTGTGTGTGTGTGTGTGTGTGTGTGTGTAGTCGTCGTACCACCACACCATCGTACACACTATGGATCTTCTTGAATATCGCCCATCGTAGGGTCGGTGGTGTGTGATGAAATAATAATAATAATAATAATAATAATAATAATAATAATAGTTGAATTCTGATTTGTATTAGATAAATAATTAATATAGTTTGGGTTGTGAGAGAGAGAGAGAGAGAGAGAGAGAGAGAGAGAGAGAGAGAGAGAGAGAGAGAGGCATAATTAAAGAGATAATGTTATGAAAGAGAGAGAGAGAGAGAGAGAGAGAAATATGCATAATTAAATAGAGATAGTATTATGTATACGAGAGAGAGAGAGAGAGAGAGAGATATATATATATGCATAATTAAATAGAGAAGAAATGTATGATAGAGAGAGAGATGCATAATTTAACTTAGAGAGAAATAATAATAATAATAATAATAATAATAATAATAATGTATAATAGAACATATTATACTGATGTAGTGTGTGTGTGTGTATGTGTGTGCATACTTTTTTATATATATATTTTGTGTGTGTGTGTGTGTGTGTGTATGTTCTTTTTATTTTTGTGTGTATGTGTGTGTGTACATGTTTTTTTTGTGTGTGTGTATGTGTGCATGCTTTTTTTTTTGTGTGTATGTGTGTGTGTGCATGTTTTTTTTGTATGTGTGTGTGTGTATTTTTTGTGTGTGAGTGTGTACATGCACGTTTTTTTTTTATGTATGTGTGTGTGTGTGCATGCTTTCTCGTGTGTGTGTGTGTATGTGTGTTAGCAGCGGGCAATAAGATAGACAAATACACTAATTATAATATATATATAGAGTGTGTTTTTGTACAGTATTTTGTTTTTGCGTTTAAGTTGCTAAGTGGCGAGGAATAAGAAAATATATATATATATAATTATAGAGTATATATATAAGTATTCAGAATCTGGAGAATTGATTGAGTGAGTGTGTGTGTGTGTGTGTGTGTGTGTGTGTGTGTGTGTGTGTGTTGTATTATTAAGCTAATTCTTCATCGGCGAAAAAGCTCTTTGTCGCTAAATTCGCACTGCAAAATATTAGAAATTGCTCGACGAAAAGGCTCTTCATTGATAAAAAGGCTCTTTGTCAATGAAAAGGCTCTTCATTGACGAAAAGGCTCTTCTTCAATGAAAAGGCTCTTTGTCGACGAAAAGGCTCTTCTTCAATGAAAAGGCTCTTTGTCGACGAAAAGGTTCTTCATCGACGAAAAGGCTCCGTCAATGAAAAGGCTCTTCATTGACGTAAAGGCTCTTCATCAATAAAAAGGATCTTCATCAATAAAAAGGCTCTTCATCAATGAAAAGGCTCTTCGTCAATAAAAAGGCTCTTCATCGCTAAATCTGCAATGCTAAATAGAGGTAATGATTTGAGCGACGAAGAGAAAGTTTCGTAAATTTGTGTTGTAATATTAAACTACTACTACTACTACTACTTTGACGGACACACTCTTTGTCGCCCAATTTCCATTCATTATCTTGCAATCAATTTAGCGACGAAACGCCTCTTTTTTTTTTTTTTTCCCTCGAAGAATATTTTTAGTAACACGAACCTATGTTTATTTTGATCTTATATTATATACACATACATTTATAGTTGACCATTGATATAACAGGAATAAAATAAATAGATAAATAAAAATAAATGCTGTACTTGCATATTTCTGTTTTATTTTTTTACCCTCGGATCTGTATGCAAGAACGACATCCGTGTGTGGTTTTAGCGATGGTTTGGTAGCGCTACGACGGCTCTATTGTTTATCCGTGGAGCCATCGTACAGTACCACACCATCGTATACACCACCACGGATGTTCTTGAATACGGTCCACAGTGTTTGTCGACTTATTTTCAGCTTTTAATTAATGGAATATATTGATTTGAGTGTGGCTTTATATAACTATATATATATATATATATATATTTTTTTTTTTTACACTCAATTTCTCTTTAGTTTGTATTTTATTGATGAAAAAAAAAAAAAAAATTGCTTTAGGCCTGAAGGACCATGTAGGAGGAGGGATGGCATTATATTTTATTGCACATATAAATGCAAGATTGACATTATATTGCTGCCATCAGATTTAACGTATGTATATATTGCAATAAATTATGCGGTATATATTGATTAATTAATAGTGGGACTTTGAAAGGGGAATATGCAGTAAAAAAAAAAAAAAAAAAATCCGAATCTATAAATAATATATGCTTAATTAATGGACTAGCAATAAAATAAAAAAAGCTAATAATAAAATAGTCTAATCAATTAATATCATATAATTAATTTTGAACTAGCAGTAAAATAAAAAAAAAGCTAATAATAATCTAATCTAATCAATTAATCAATATTATATAATGCTTATTGGACTAGCAGTAAAATTAAATAAAAACTAAATAAATATTGGACAAGCAGTAATAAAAAAATAAATAAACTAAGGATGAAATAACCTAATGAATTAATATTATATAATACATAATAGACTAGCAGTAAAATAAAATAAAAAGCTAAAAATTAAAAAAATCCAATCAATTAATATTATATAATTCATTTTCGAATGTGTGGAGATTTTTTTGTTTACATTTTTAAGCAGCACGTGTGTTTTTGTCGAAGATCATATTCAAGAACATTCATGGTGTATACGATGGTGTGGTACCGGTACGATGGCTCCATAGACAAACAACAGAGCCGTCGTACCGTACCACACCATCGTATACACCACGGATGTTCTTGAATACGGTCCACAGTGTTTGTCGACTTATTTTCGGTTTTTAATGGAATATAATTGTCGATTTGAGTGTGGCTTTTTATAACTAATTAAAGTTGGTAAATCTGGAGCAATTGATTCCTCCAAACTATTTCAAGCAACAGAACACCATTAATTTTGTTCATCTGGAAATAGAAGGAAAGGAAGGACAGTAAACACCAAGGAAATAGAAGGAAAGGAGGGACAGTAAACACCAAGGAAATAGAAGGAAAGGAGGGACAATAAACACCAAGGAAATAGAAGGAAAGGAGGGACAGTAAACACCAAGGAAATAGAAGGAAAGGAGGGACAGTAAACACCAAGGAAATAGAAGGAAAGGAGGGACAGTAAACACCAAGGAAATAGAAGGAAAGGAGGGACAGTAAACACCAAGGAAATAGAAGGAAAGGAGGGACAGTAAACACCAAGGAAATAGAAGGAAAGGAGGGACAGTAAACACCAAGGAAATAGAAGGAAAGGAGGGACAGTAAACACCAAGGAAATAGAAGGAAAGGAGGGACAGTAAACACCAAGGAAATAGAAGGAAAGGAGGGACAGTAAACACCAAGGAAATAGAAGGAAAGGAGGGACAGTAAACACCAAGGAAATAGAAGGAAAGGAGGGACAGTAAACACCAAGGAAAGGAGGGACAGTAAACACCAAGGAAATAGAAGGAAAGGAGGGACAGTAAACACCAAGGAAATAGAAGGAAAGGAGGGACAGTAAACACCAAGGAAATAGAAGGAAAGGAGGGACAGTAAACACCAAGGAAATAGAAGGAAAGGAGGGACAGTAAACACCAAGGAAATAGAAGGAAAGGAGGGACAGTAAACACCAAGGAAATAGAAGGAAAGGAGGGACAGTAAACACCAAGGAAAGGAGGGACAGTAAACACCAAGGAAATAGAAGGAAAGGAGGGACAGTAAACACCAAGGAAATAGAAGGAAAGGAGGGACAGTAAACACCAAGGAAATAGAAGGAAAGGAGGGACAGTAAACACCAAGGAAATAGAAGGAAAGGAGGGACAGTAAACACCAAGGAAATAGAAGGAAAGGAGGGACAGTAAACACCAAGGAAATAGAAGGAAAGGAGGGACAGTAAACACCAAGGAAATAGAAGGAAAGGAGGGACAGTAAACACCAAGGAAATAGAAGGAAAGGAGGGACAGTAAACACCAAGGAAATAGAAGGAAAGGAAGGACAGTAAACACCAAGGAAATAGAAGGAAAGGAAGGACAGTAAACACCAAGGAAATAGAAGGAAAGGAGGGACAGTAAACACCAAGGAAGGAAATACAAGGTAAGGCTGGATAATTTTTTGACATGCCGTAGTTTGCAGGAACCAATATCCCTCTAATTGACACAATACATGTATATATTATTTCCTTAATGAGGAAGCCTGTGCAGTCACGAAACATATAAGTATCCAAATGTTGTTATTGTTCTGTGTGTGTAGGCTATGTATGTACACTCGCAATCCAAAATATGTATCCAGGTCTTGTTGAAGTTTCGAATCATTTGACATACTTGTGAACCAATTACAACGCTTATCCTGTTTCATATTTGCTTCAGCTCGCTTAATACTCGATCAGGCTATTCGAAGCAAGCCTGGATACATATTTTGGATTGCGAGTGTACAGCCATGGGTGATAGTGGTGGACCAGGGTACAAGGAGTATTGGAGAGCAACTGAACACAATTAAAAAAAGTGAGTGTTCTAAACCTCTCAAAACGTAATGAATGGCTGTACGTAAGAGAGAGAGAGAGAGAGAGAGAGAGAGAGAGAGTGTGTGTGTGTGTGTGTGTGTGTGTGTGTGTGTGTGTGTACAATCGCGAACCAAAATAAGTAATCAGGTATTTTTTGTTGAAGTTTGGAATTATCTGATATACATAGGGTCTCCTCCACTTCAGCATTGACCATGTGTGTACTATCAAAGACAAAACTCGTGTTGCTATCTTGTCGAATGATTTAATATAACTTGTGAAACATAATAAAAATTCCACCATAGTACCGTTCGTGCCCAGTATGTTTAGCTCTCTACCATATAATTATTTTCACCAGATTTCACGACACCAGTTTCGACTCG
>JAWQEG010005978.1:27500-37500 GCA_033782935.1 Petrolisthes cinctipes
AGATTAGATTAGGCTACGTTAGGTTAGGAGAGGATAGGATAAGTTAGGAAAAATTAGGTTAGGTTAGGATAGGATAAGCTAGATTAGGTTAGGATAAGTTAAATTAGGATAGGTTACGTTAGGTTAGGATAAATTAGAATAGGATAGAATAGGATACGTGAGGTTAGGTTAGATTAAATTAAGTTAGGATAGGATACGTTAGGATAGGATAGGATACTTTAGGATAAATTAGAATAGGATAGAATAGGATACGTGAGGTTAGGTTAAATTAGGATAGGATAAATTAGAATAGGATAGAATAGAATACGTTAGATTTGGTTAGGTTAGGATAGAACAGGATAAGTTAGAATAGGATAGAATAGGATACGTGAGGTTAGGTTAGGTTATGATAGGATAAATTAGAATAGGATAGGTTAGGATACGTGAGGTTAGGTTAGGTTAGGTTAAATTTGCATAGGATAGAATAGGATACGTGAGGTGAGGTTAGGTTAGATTAGGTTAGGTTCGGATAGGATAGGATAAGTTAGGTTAGGTTAAGATAAGTTAGATTAGATTAGGCTACGTTAGGTTAGGATAAGTTAGGATAGGTTAGGTTAGGTTAGGATAGAATAGGATAATTCAGGATAAGTTAGAATAGGATAGAATAGGATACGTGAGGTTAGGTTAGGTTAGGTTAGGTTAAATTTGCATACAGACCTTCATTGAACGTAAAGTGGATATTGAATACACATAACACATTAATTATTATGAGGTAAGGTTTAGGTTATGGCCAGTAATTATTAGAGAGAGAGAGAGAGAGAGAGAGAGAGGGGGGGGGAGAGAGAGGGGGGGGAGATCATTTATTTGTGAGAGAGAGAGATAGGTCATTAATTTGTGTGTGTGTGTGAGTTAGAGAGAGAGAGAGAGAGATCATTAATTTGTGTGTGTGTGTGTGAGAGAGTTAGAGAGAGAGAGGGGTCATTTATTTGAGAGAGAGAGAGAGAGAGAGAGAGCATTTATTTGTGTGTGAGAGAGAGTTAGAGAGAGAGTGAGTGAGTGAGATCATTAATTTGTGTGTGTGTGTGAGAGAGAGAGAGAGGGGGGCGGGGGCTGGATATATAAAGGATAAATATATTTGTGAGAGAGAGAGAGAGAGAGAGAGAGAGAGAGAGAGAGAGAGAGAGAGATGAATCGATGGCTAATTTGCGAGAGAGAGAGAGAGATAAATAGACCTCGATAGATAATTTGAAAGAAAGAGAGAGAGAGCTTCACCACTATCTCTACTCTCTCTCTCTCTCTCTCTCTCTCTCTCTCTCTCTCTTGGACTCAGTGTTGCCAGAACGATTTCTAGCCTAATTTTGCGCTAGTTTTAGCTAATTTTTTTTCCCGAGACAGCTCTGGCAACACTGTTAGTCTGGCGCCCTGTATTTCCCCATCGTCAGTGTTGCCAAGTTGTGGGATTTTGACACCAATCTGTGGAACGTGGATTGATATTAGGCACCGTAACAGTGAGGTCATATACCGCCCGAGGAAGAAGAGTGGTTGAGAGATGTAAAAGTAAGAATTGATTGATTGATATTAGGCGCAGTAACACTGAGGTCATATAGCTCCCGAGGAAGAAGAGTGATTGAGAGATGGAACAGTAAGAAACGTTTGATTGATTGATATTAGACGTCAACAGGGTGGTCATTTAGCGCCCGAGGAAGAAGAGTGATTGAGAGATGGAACAGTAAGAAATGATTGATTGATTGATATTAGACGTCGCAACAGGGAGGTCATATTCCGCCTGAGGAAGAAGAGTGATTGAGAGATGTAAAAGTAAGAAATGGTTGATTGATTGATTGATATTAGACGTCAACAGTGAGGTCATTTAGCGCCCGAGGAAGAAGAATGATTGAGAGAAGGGACAGTAAGCAATAAAAGTAACATTGATTGATTTGATATTAGGCACCACAACAGTGAGGTCATATAGCGCCCGAGGAAGAAGAATGATTGAAAGATGGAACAATAAGCAATAAAAGTAACATTGATTGATTGATTGATGGATTGATTGTTTGTTTGATTGATATTAGACGTCACAACAGGGAGGTCATGTAGCGCCCGAGGAAGAAGAGTGATTGAGAGGTGGAACAGTAAATATGTCATATATATATTTTTGTGGGAATTTTCGTGGGAATTCGTAATATTTGTTGTGGAAAATTTTATATTGTAATGAATAAATGTTAGCTAATAATAATAATAATAATAATAATTGATTTTACTATAACTATAAAAGACTTTGTGGTTGGTATTGACACATCACAGAAAAATAAAACTTTAAAAATGTGTTTCTGAAAATTACGTTTTTCTGAAATTTTATGGTATTTTTTTCTGATAATTTTACGTTTTTCCGATGTTTTCGTTTTGTTACCGAAAATTTCTCGTTTTTCCGAAAAATTGTCGTTCCGGAAATTTTTCATGTTCGTTTTTTTTTTCGTTTTTTCCGATTTTTTTTTTTTTTTTCCTTTTTGGGTAAGTTTTTCGTTTTTGCAGTGTTTTCTGTGCCAAACTCCAAATTAATACCCACAGAATTAGAAACTTATTATTATAACCTATTATATAATAATTTCCCTAAGTTTGTGGAAAAATTGTGGATATTTTTGGATGGGAATTATATTTTAGTCTGAGGGAATGTGTGACGAAAAGAAACAGAAAAAAAATCCTTAACATCTGTGGAAGACGAAACAAAAAAAATCCTTAACATCTGTGGAAGACGAAAAGAAAAAAAAAATCCTTAACATCTGTGGAAGACGAAAAGAAAAAAAATCCTTAACATCTGTGGAAGACGAAAAAAAAAAATCCTTAACATCTGTGGAAGACGAAAAAAAAAAATCCTTAACATTTGTGGAAGACGAAAAAAAAAATCCTTAACATCTGTGGAAGAAAAAAAAAATCCTTAACATCTGTGGAAGACGAAAAGAAAAAAAAAATCCTTAACATCTGTGGAAGACGAAAAAAAGAAAAAAAATCCTTAACATCTGTGGAAGACGAAAAAAAAAAAATCCTTAACATCTGTGGAAGACGAAAAGAAAAAAAAAATCCTTAACATCTGTGGAAAAAAAAAAATCCTTAACATCTGTGGAAGACGAAAAAAAAAAATCCTTAACATCTGTGGAAGACGAAAAAAAAAAATCCTTAACATCTGTGGAAGACGAAAAGAAAAAAAAATCCTTAACATCTGTGGAAGACGAAAAAAAAAAAAAATCCTTAACATCTGTGGAAGACAAAAAAAAAAATCCTTAACATCTGTGGAAGACGAAAAGAAAAAAAAATCCTTAACATCTGTGGAAGACGAAAAGAAAACAAAAAAATCCTTAACATCTGTGGAAAACGAAAAAAAAAAATCCTTAACATCTGTGGAAGAAAAAAAAAGAATCCTTAACTGTGGAAGACGAAAAAAAAATAAAAAAAATCCTTAACATCTGTGGAAGACGAAAAAAAAAAATCCTTAACATCTGTGGAAGACGAAAAAAAAAAAAATCCTCAACATCTGTGGAAGACGAAAAAAAAAAATCCTTAACATCTGTGGAAGAAAAAAAAAATCCTTAACATCTGTGGAAGACGAAAAAAAAAAAATCCTTAAAATCTGTGGAAGACGAAAAAAACAAAAAAATCCTTAACATCTGGGAAAAAAAAAAATCCTTAACATCTGTGGAAATTGGGTTCTACATAAATGGCAACACTGTCCCTCACCCCTGTCTCCCCAACCCCCTCAGACCTCAGTATCTCGGAGACAGTCATAGGGGGAGGACGTGTTGATCTCACTCTAGCAATACCCTTCCTCCTCTACCTCGCTCCCTCGTATACACACACACAGACATGAAGTGACAATACCTTACAATTACCACACTGTAAGCTATACATATCTGCATTATAATCAAGACTGAACCTAGGTGTGTGTATCGATATAAAGAAATTACAGGAGAAAAAAGAAAAGAGAGATACACACACATAGAGAGAGAGAATGGAAGCCTGCAGTGTTAGGTTGCAATCATTTGGCAACCTTAGCAAGCAAATAGCATCATCGAATCCATGTTGCAGTGCCTAGGAAACAAAGGAACAATATTTATGCAACACTCAGAATGCACTCATATGTAATTAAAAAACAGTGCTGTGTCTCAAATGGTAAAAAATATATAAATACGAATTGTAATAAATGGTTTACGACCCACGTATAATTAAATAAGAATCTATGTTTTTCTTTTTATTGATAATTGCAGTGTTCAGAAAGAAATTAAAGGAACAATTATAATAAAGAAAAAAATAATTAATAATATTTTTAAAACACACTCAACCCACGTAAAATTAAATAAGAATCAATGTTTTTTTTTTATTGATAATTGCTGTGTTCAGAAAGAAATTAAAGGAACAATTATAATAAAGAAATATTTAATTACTAATATTTTTAAAAGACTTACAACCCACGTACGTAAAATTAAATAAGAATCTATGTTTTGTTGTTAATAATTAGTGTTCAGAAAGAAATTAATTATAGGAACAATTATAATAAAGACAAATTTAATTATTAATATTTTAAAACACTATCAACCCACATAAGATTAAATAAGAATCAATATGTTGTTAATAATTACAGTGTCTAAAAACATATTAAAGGAAAATTATATTAAAAAACAAATTAAAGTAACAATATTTTAAAAAGACTGACACCATATAAAATTAAATAATAATCAATGTTTTTTTTATTAATAATTACAGTGTTCAGAAAAAAATTAAAGGAACAATGTTTTTAAAAGACTTACAATCCACGTAATGTTGAATACGAATATTTATACATACATACATACAGGTCATACAGTAAAAAAAATAAAAATACAGGTTGAATTAATTGAGAACTCTGTGATTGTGTATGAGACTTAGAAAATACTTATACATACAAAAAATACAGGTGTATGATTGTGTATGAAACTTGGAAAATATACATACATACATACAGGTTATACAGTAAAAGTAAAAAAAATACAGGTGTATGATCGTGTATGAAACTTGGAAAATACTTATACATACATACAGTAAAAAAAAACAGGTGTATGATCGTGTATGAGACTTAGAAAATACTTATACATACATACAGTTCATACAGTAAAAAAATACACCTTGAATTAATTGAAGGACTGTGATCGTGTATGAAACTTAGAAAATACTTATACATACATTATTTATACATACATACAGATCATAAAGTAAAAAAATACAGATGTATGATCGTGTATGAGACTTGGAAAATACTTATACATACAATATTTATACATACATACATACAGATCATACAGTAAAAAAAATACAGATGTATGATCGTGTATGAAACTTGAAAAATACGTATACATACATACAGTAAAAAAAAATACAGGTGTATGATCGTGTATGAAACTTAGAAAATACTTATACATACATACAGGTCATACACTAAAAAAATACAGGTTGAATTAATCGAAGGACTCTGTGATCGTGTATGAAACTTAGAAAAATACTTATACATACATACAGTAAATAAAAAATACAGGTTGAATTGTGTATGAAATTGTATAAAAATTGGAGGCTTCTGATTCCTCCTGACTGTGCCACGAAACAAACAAACAACCTCCTTCCATATAGGTGTGTGTTTGTGTGTGTGTGTGTGTGTGTGTGTGTGTGTTAATTGGATATCGATAAAACTACAACATAATAATCTACAACAATAACAATAATAATAATAACTAGAACTACAATAATAACAATAATAATAACTACAACTACAACAATAACAATAATAATAACTGGAACAACAATAACAATAATAATAATAACTGGAACAATAACAATAACAATAATAACTACAACAATAACAACAATAATAATAATAATAACTGGAACTGAATAATTAAAATCTATAACAATAGGAAAATAATAATTGCTTTTCGAAAAATTACAACTTTAAAAATTACAACAATAACAATAGCTGGAACTTAATAACGAAAAATCTACTACAACAACCACTGGAACTGAATAACAAAAAAAATTACAACTACAACCACTGGAACTTAATAACGAAAAATCTACTACAACAAAAACTGGAACTGAATAACGAAAATTTACAACAATAACAATAACCACTGGAACTTAATAACAAAAAAATTACAACTACAACCACTGGAATTGAATAACAAAAATACAACAACAACAACAACTCGAACTGAATAACGAAAATTACAACTACAACCACTGGAACTGAATAACGAAAATTTACAACCACAATAACAACTTTAACTGCATAACGAAATCTACAACAACAACAACCACTGGAACAGAATTATAACTTTTCGAAAAACCTACAACTTCAAAAACTACAACAACCACAACAACAACTGGAACAGAATTATAACTTTTCGAAAAAACTATAACAACTGGAAAATAATTATAACTTTTCGAAAAACCTACAATCGCTACAACCAATGGAATGAACGGATTAGGAAGTGAATAAAGTGCTGAACGAAAAACTACAACTACTACAACCACAACCAACACTAAAATCACAACAAATGAAACTGAATTTATGAGGTCAAGAAATTGCTTCAGGCGTGTGTTGTGATTGTGTGTGTGTATGTGTCATAATCGCGTGTGAGTGTGTGTGTATCGTGATCGCGTGTGTGTGTGTGTGTGTTGTGTCGTGTCATAATCGCGTGTGAGTGTGTGTGTCATAATCGCGTGTGAGTGTGTGTTGTGACGTGATCGCGTGTGAGTGTGTGTGTGTGTGTCGTGTTCGTGAGGGCATTACTCAGAATCGGGACTGTCTCTACAATAACAACAACAACACAACATCTTATAATCCACCTACAACTTAACAACATCTTATAACCCACTCATTCCCTACCCTCAGTTTTACAACCCACACCTTAACAACATCTTATAACCCACTCATTCCCTACCATCAATTTTACAACCCCAACTTAACAACATCTTATAACCCACCAATTCTCTACCCTCTATTTCACAACCCACAACATCTAACCTAACCTGACCTAATTATTATATTTTCGTTTCACTCTTGTCCTAACCTAACCTAACTCAATCTATTATTTTACATTCACGTTTCATTCTTGTCCTAACCTAACCTAACTTAATCATATATTTTCATTTAACCTAACCTAACCTAATTATTACATTCTCATTTCATTCTTGTCCTAACCTAACCTAACCTAATTCAATCTATCATTTTATATTTTCATTTAATTTTTGTCGTAACCTAACCTAATTATTACATTCTCATTTCATTCTTGTCCTAACCTAACCTAACTTAATTATTACATTCTCACATTTTAATTTCACTTTTGTCCAGATTAACCTAACCTATCCTAACTTAACCCAGCCTAATTCTCATTTCATTCTCGTTTCATTCTTGTCCTAACCTAACCTAACTTAATTATTACATATTCATTTCACTTTTGTCCAGATTAACTTCCCCCCCCCACTACCTCCCCCCACTTAATACCCAACCCCCACCACTACCTCCCCCCCCCACTTAATACCCTACCCCCACCCCCACCACTACCCCGCCCCCACTTAATACCCTCCCCCCAACCCCACCACTACCTCCCCTCACTTAATACCCTACCCCCACCACTACCACTACCTCCCCCTACTTAATACCATCCCCCCCACCCCCACCTAACCTAACCTAACCTAATGTACGTGTCACCTAACCTAACCTAAACTAATGTACGTGTCACCTAACCTAACCTAACCTAATGTATGTGTCACCTAACCTAACCTAACCAAACTTAACCTAACCTAAGCAAACCTAACCTAACCTAACCAAACCTAACCTAACCAAACTTAACCTAACCTAATATATGTGTCACCTAACCAAACCTAACCTAATGTATGTATCACCTAACCTAACCTAACCTGATGTATGTTTCAGTGAGTAAAGAAAGGAATGGTTGTCATGATACAACCTTCCCTTCACATGCACATTATCATTACTCTTCATATCCACATCAGTAATCCTTATCATCCATCCAGACGTAAAACTAAATCTCTATAAACGAGTTAGTCTTTTTAGTGAGTTGTTGAAGTCCTTGTCTCCCTCCCTCTTCCTCCTTCCTCCTCTTCTGGCGGTATATGACCCTAGGTGTTGCCTCGTTGAAGAAAGTTAACATTCAGTCAGTCAATTACTTCTCCACCTCCTTCTCCCCAGGCGGCATATGACCTTAGGTGTTGCCTCGTTGAAGTAAATAAACATTCAGTCAGTCAATCACTTCTTCACCTCCTTCTCCCCAGGCGGTATATGACCCTAGTTGTTGCCTTGTCGATATTAATAAACAATCAGTCAGTCACTCCTCCCCACCCCACTCCTCCTACTCTTCCTCCTCCCCAGACGGCATATGACCCTAGTTGTTCCCTTGTTGAAGTAAATAAACAATCAGTCAATCACTCCTACTCCACCCACCCCCCACCCACTCCTCCTCCTCCACCACCCACCCACTCCTACAGGGACAAACAATACCAGTGGGAGAGGCAGCAGAAGGTGTGTGTGTGTGTGTGTGTCTGTGACTGGAAATAGATCATGTGCACATCTTACGGTTCCTATGTGAGGTCTTTACAACATCAGAGCACCACGACATTGGTGTGGACCTGTGTGTTGGTGTGGGTGTCATGGATGTGTGTGGGTGTGTCGGCCGGGTGTCCTAAAATGTGTGAATGCTTTTGGCGCGCCTCCAAACTGACAGCAACGTGTAGCAAAGCCGACTTGATAGACATCCCCCGTGGCCTGGAACCCAACACAAGAGTCCTGGATCTGAGCAATAACAACTTACAAATATTACCAAGGGATGCATTCATCTATACAGGTCTCATCACTCTCCAGAAACTGTTGTTGAGTTACTGTAAACTCTCTCTGATGGAAGCTGGGTGTTTTAACAGTGTTGAGAACATTATGGAGTTGGATCTGAGTCACAATAACCTCAAGCATGTTCCATCACCAGCACTCAAAGGTTTGGTGTTGCTTCGTGAACTTAACTTGGCCCATAATGCTCTGACAACACTTCCTACCAATGCCTTCACCCACACACCACACATCGTCCAACTTGATCTTAGTTATAATTCCCTGGTGAGTGTAACCATTGGTGCACTATATAACCTCACTGAACTTGAGATACTTAACCTGGCCAATAATAGACTTTCCTACTTCAATGCGAGTGAGTTTGATTTGTTGCGTTTGTTGCGATTTATACGAGTCGACGGCAACCCATGGCAATGCGACTGTCATCTACGTTCGCTGCAACAGTGGTTCCGGGATCATAATGTTGTAGCGTCCATCCCACCATCGTGTTCCTCTCCCAAATGGCTTTCCGGGCAGGACTGGCAAGTGCTGGGCTATGAGGACCTACTCTGTGTCCCCAAGGTGTCTGCCATCGCCTCCAGGATCCTTGCTGCACATGGGGAAAATGTTTCACTACTCTGCCTTATTGAATCTGAAGTGGAGCCAACTATTACATGGCTAGTGGGTGATGTACCACTCTTCACTGACAATGACCTCACTCGTTATCAAGTAGTAGACTTTGTATCAGCTAACAACATATCTTACGTATCCAACCTGACCATAACAAATGTGGTGATGGAAGACCAAGAGATTTACCGATGCCTTGCCAATAACAGGGTAGGAATGACAGAGGCAAACTTCACCTTACATGTATCACACGAAGTGGCTGAGGTGAGAGTGGCAACAGTGAGTGTGAGCTATGTAAAGGAGAGTCTACTGGGCGGCATCTCAGCATTGATTTTGGTGCTACTACTAGTGTGTACAATAGTCTACTGTAAACTACGTGGTGGTGTGCATAGGGAACCACAACAACAGGATGAAAACAATGTAGACACACCCAAGGCCACCACCAGAGCCTCAGAATGCGACACACAGCACAAACTGGTCGGGTACCACATCATTCCCACCAACGACCTCGAGAACTCCTACCCATGTCAACAAAAT
>JAWQEG010005978.1:42500-53848 GCA_033782935.1 Petrolisthes cinctipes
TTTTTTTTTTTTTTTTTTTTTTTACACGTTGGACTGCTGTAACAAAAGTGAATTAATTACCCCCCATTAATTAAACTATTATTCTTAACCATTCTTCCTTTTGTTTGGATTGCTGTAACAAAAGTGAATTAATTACCCCCCATTAATTAAACTATTATTCTTAACCATTCTTCCTTTTGTTTGGATTGCTGTAACAAAAGTGAATTAATTACCCCCCATTAATTAAACTGTATTATTCTTAACTATTCTTCTTTTTGTTTTTTGTTTACACGTTGGACTGCTGTAACAAAAGTGAATTAATTACCCACAATTAATTAAACTATTATTCTTAACCATTCTTCCATTTGTTTTGATTTTTTTGTTTCCACGTTGGACTGCTGTAACAAAAGTGAATTAATTACCCACAATTAATTAAACTGTGGTATTCTTAACTATTCTTCTTTTTGTTTTTTGTTTCCACGTTGGACTGCTGTAACAAAAGTGAATAAATTACCCACAATTAATTAAACTATTATTCTTAACCATTCTTCTTTTTGTTTTTTGTTTCCACGTTGGATTGCTGTAACAAAAGTGAATTAATTACCCACAATTAATTAAACTATTATTCTTAACCATTCTTCCTTTTGTTTTTTGTTTACACGGACTGCTGTAACAAAAGTGAATTAATTAAACTATTATTCTTAACCATTCTTCCATTTGTTTTCGTTTCCAGATTGGATTGCTGTACTCAAGATGGATTCAATCATACAACAACCCTACAAGATGGATTGGTCCCTTCCTGTTCCTGTAGACACCTCGGTGATTCTACACTTACTTTACACCTTTCTGATTCTACACACACACCATCACCATCACCACTACACCTTACTGATTCTACACACACATCATCATCATTACTACACCTTACTGACTCTACACACACACCACACCTTACTGACACTACACACACACACCCACTACACCTTACTGATTCTACACACACATCTTCACTACACCTCACTGACACCACACACACGCCACCATCACTACACCTCACTGACACTACACACACACCACTACCACTACACCTTACTGACACTACACACACACCACCATCACTACACCTCACTGACTCTACACACACACCAACACCACTACACCTCACTGACACTACACACACAGCACCACTAAGTTCCAGACCACATGAACCACCATCACAACACAGACCGCAACAGAAAGGAGTCGCAAAGCACAACCACATCTCCACAACTCACAACAACGACAAGCAGAATTCCCGGCTGCAACAAGAATTCCAGGCTGCAACATCGCATGAAAATAAACAGAATTCAAGACTGCAACAAGAATTCCCGGCAGCAACATCGCATGAAAATAAACAGAATTCAAGACTGCAACAAGCGGTTTCCACATCGCATGAAAATATACAGAATTCAAGACTGCAACAAGGGGTTTCAACATCGTATAATAATAATAATATACAGAATTCCCGGCTGCAACAACAACATCAACAACAACAACAACAACAACATGATGGGCCGCTGCAACCCAAACACGTCCAGATTTCCAGATCGCAAGAGCCGGCAAACGCAACAATGTCCACCAGCGATGAACCGAAGAGAAGGAGTGTGTTCCCAGGCACGTCAAGTCACCCAGGATGTAGTAGTAGTAGTGGTAGTAGTAGTAGTGGTGGTAGTAGTGGTGGTAGTGGTGGTAGCCCTAAGACCCTCAAGTCCATATTGAAGAAGGGGACTAATTCAACAACCACAGGACAACAACAACAACAACAACTACAACAACAACTACAGCATCAACAACAACAACAGAGAGGAAGCTTAATACACTGGAACCAACAACAACAACAACAACAACAACAACTACAACAACAATTACAACAACAACAACAAACCCCAACCTCGACCCCAACCTCTTACTACGACACTAACAATACCACCACCACCATTATTAGGGCACAACCTCCCCAAGCACACTACAACACCCACGACACTAACAACACCAACACCACCATTAGGGCACAACCACCCCAACCTCACTACAACACCCACGACACTAACAACACCACCACCATTATTAGGGCACAACCACCCCAAGCACACTACAACACCACCACCATTAGGGCACAACCACCCCAACCACACACTAACAACACCACCATCATTAGGGCACAACCACCCCAACCACCACCACCATCTTTAAGCAACTCAGAATGTCATCCCTCCGAAGCCGAATACGATATATATCCAACCGAATTCTCCATATATCCGGCCGGCAAAGTGTACCCGGATAACATAACCACACCTACATCAGTATCCGAAGTCCTGTATCCGACCTGCAGAGGGAAAAAGGCGCATTCGGAAAACCACAACACGGGCAGTCCAACGAAGAGGATCCTACAGTGAAAGGTGATTATTATTATGACTACAATCTTCACGACTTTATTTAGGTAGGTGTGTGTGTGTGTGTGTAGTGAGAGAGAGAGAGTGGGGGAGAGAGGGGGAGTGTGTGTGTGAGAGAGAGATGGAGAATGTGTGTGTGTGTATGTGAGAGAGAGAGAGGTAGAATGTGTGTGTGTGTAAGAGAGAGTATGTGTATAAGAAGAGGGAGAATGTGTGTGTGTGTGTGAAAGAGAGAGAATGTGTATAAGACAGAGGGAGAATGTGTGAGAGAGAGAGAGAGAGAGGGAGAATGTGTGTGTGTGAGAGAGAGAGAAAGAATGTATGTGTGTGTGAGAGAGGGAGAATATGTATGTATGTGTGTGTGTGAGAGAGAGAGGGAGAGAATGTATGTATGTGTGTGTGAAAGAGAGAGAGTCAGAGAGAGAATGTATGTATGTATGTGTGTGTGTGAGAGAGAGAGAGACAGAGACAGAGAGAATGTATGTATATATGTGTATGTGAGAGAGAGACAGAGACAGAGAGAATGTATGTATGTATGTGTGTGAGAGAGAGAGAGAGAGAGAGAGAGACAGAGTGTATGTATGTATGTGTATATATGTGTGTGTTTCATAGCACACTTAGAAAAAATCACAAAAACCTTACAATTCACACGAGGCTACAGCAGATTCCCCCCCAAAAAAGTCAATCAGGAGCCTACAGTTTCCTCCAAGGTATGCCACGAAACACACCCACATGAGGAAATATATTGGTGTTCTGGTGTTGCTTGGAATAGGTTGGAGGATTCAGTTGCTCCAGATTTTACCACCCAAAATAATTAGTTGAGATTGTCTGAGAGGATACCATGTAACACATATATATATATATATATATATTTTTTTTTTTTCTCTTTTTTTCTCTTTTTTTTTTCTCTCTCTCTCTCTCTCTCTCTCTCTCTCTCTCTCTCTCTCTCTCTCTCTCTCTCTCTCTCTCTCTCTCTATACACACTCACATTGTCTCTCTCTCTGAAATACACGCACACACATACATTCTCTGTTTCTCACATACACACATTCACAGACATTCTCTGTCTCACACACACACAAATACTCAGACACTCTCTCTCTCTCTCTCTCTCTCTCTCTCTCTCTCATTTACACAGACATTCTCTCACACAATTACACAGACTCTCTCTCTCTCTCTCTCTCTCTCTCTCTCTCTCTCTCTCTCTCTCTCTCTCTCTCACACACACACACCCTCTCCCTCTCTCTCACACATACACAAACACACACACCCTCTCCCTCTCTCTCTCTCTCTCACACATACACAAACACACACACCCTCTCTCTCTCTCTCTCTCTCTCAAATACACATACATTCTCTCTCTCTCTCTCACACACACAAACACACACACACCCTCCCTCTCTCTCTCTCTCTCTCTTTTACCCCCACCCTCTCTCTCTCTCTCTCTCTCATAAACAACAACAACAACCTCTCCCCCACTCCCCTCCACTCCCCTCCACTCCCTTCCACTCCTTAATTAAATCCAACCAAACAGCTGGAATCTCACTTAACCTTAATTATAGCCCTGGTTTATAAGGGTTTGGGCGCCCCTTCGATCCCATAATCATTCGCTTTCAATACCACAGCTGTCCCTCCTTTCCTTCTATTCCTTTCCTTCTATTTCCTTGGTGTTTACTGTCCCTCCTTTCCTTCTATTTCCTTGGTGTTTACTGTCCCTCCTTTCCTTCTATTTCCTTGGTGTTTACTGTCCCTCCTTTCCTTCTATTTCCTTGGTGTTTACTGTCCCTCCTTTCCTTCTATTTCCTTGGTGTTTACTGTCCCTCCTTTCCTTCTATTTCCTTGGTGTTTACTGTCCCTCCTTTCCTTCTATTTCCTTGGTGTTTACTGTCCCTCCTTTCCTTCTATTTCCTTGGTGTTTACTGTGCCTCCTTTCCTTCTATTTCCTTGGTGTTTACTGTCCCTCCTTTCCTTCTATTTCCTTGGTGTTTACTGTCCCTCCTTTCCTTCTATTTCCTTGGTGTTTACTGTCCCTCCTTTCCTTCTATTTCCTTGGTGTTTACTGTCCCTCCTTTCCTTCTATTTCCTTGGTGTTTACTGTCCCTCCTTTCCTTCTATTTCCTTGGTGTTTACTGTCCCTCCTTTCCTTCTATTTCCTTGGTGTTTACTGTCCCTCCTTTCCTTCTATTTCCTTGGTGTTTACTGTCCCTCCTTTCCTTCTATTTCCTTGGTGTTTACTGTCCCTCCTTTCCTTCTATTTCCTTGGTGTTTACTGTCCCTCCTTTCCTTCTATTTCCTTGGTGTTTACTGTCCCTCCTTTCCTTCTATTTCCTTGGTGTTTACTGTCCCTCCTTTCCTTCTATTTCCTTGGTGTTTACTGTCCCTCCTTTCCTTCTATTTCCTTGGTGTTTACTGTCCCTCCTTTCCTTCTATTTCCTTGGTGTTTACTGTCCCTCCTTTCCTTCTATTTCCTTGGTGTTTACTGTCCCTCCTTTCCTTCTATTTCCTTGGTGTTTACTGTCCCTCCTTTCCTACTATTTCCTTGGTGTTTACTGTCCTTCCTTTCCTTCTATTTCCTTGGTGTTTACTGTCCCTCCTTTCCTTCTATTTCCTTGGTGTTTACTGTCCCTCCTTTCCTTCTATTTCCTTGGTGTTTACTGTCCCTCCTTTCCTTCTATTCCCTTGGTGTTTACTGTCCCTCCTTTCCTTCTATTTCCTTTCCTTCTATTTCCTTGGTGTTTACTGTCCTTCCTTTCCTTCTATTTCCTTGGTGTTTACTGTCCCTCCTTTCCTTCTATTTCCTTGGTGTTTACTGTCCCTCCTTTCCTTCTATTTCCTTGGTGTTTACTGTCCCTCCTTTCCTTCTATTTCCTTGGTGTTTACTGTCCCTCCTTTCCTTCTATTTCCTTGGTGTTTACTGTCCCTCCTTTCCTTCTATTTCCTTGGTGTTTACTGTCCCTCCTTTCCTTCTATTTCCTTGGTGTTTACTGTCCTTCCTTTCCTTCTATTTCCTTGGTGTTTACTGTCCCTCCTTTCCTTCTATTTCCTTGGTGTTTACTGTCCCTCCTTTCCTTCTATTTCCTTGGTGTTTACTGTCTCTCCTTTCCTTCTATTTCCTTGGTGTTTACTGTGCCTCCTTTCCTTCTATTTCCTTGGTGTTTACTGTCCCTCCTTTCCTTCTATTTCCTTGGTGTTTACTGTCCCTCCTTTCCTTCTATTTCCTTGGTGTTTACTGTCCCTCCTTTCCTTCTATTTCCTTGGTGTTTACTGTCCCTCCTTTCCTTCTATTTCCTTGGTGTTTACTGTCCCTCCTTTCCTTCTATTTCCTTGGTGTTTACTGTCCCTCCTTTCCTTCTATTTCCTTGGTGTTTACTGTCCCTCCTTTCCTTCTATTTCCTTGGTGTTTACTGTCCCTCCTTTCCTTCTATTTCCTTGGTGTTTACTGTCCCTCCTTTCCTTCTATTTCCTTGGTGTTTACTGTCCCTCCTTTCCTTCTATTTCCTTGGTGTTTACTGTCCCTCCTTTCCTTCTATTTCCTTGGTGTTTACTGTCCCTCCTTTCCTTCTATTTCCTTGGTGTTTACTGTGCCTCCTTTCCTTCTATTTCCTTGGTGTTTACTGTCCCTCCTTTCCTTCTATTTCCTTGGTGTTTACTGTCCCTCCTTTCCTTCTATTTCCTTGGTGTTTACTGTCCCTCCTTTCCTTCTATTTCCTTGGTGTTTACTGTCCCTCCTTTCCTTCTATTTCCTTGGTGTTTACTGTCCCTCCTTTCCTTCTATTTCCTTGGTGTTTACTGTCCCTCCTTTCCTTCTATTTCCTTGGTGTTTACTGTCCCTCCTTTCCTTCTATTTCCTTGGTGTTTACTGTCCCTCCTTTCCTTCTATTTCCTTGGTGTTTACTGTCCCTCCTTTCCTTCTATTTCCTTGGTGTTTACTGTCCCTCCTTTCCTTCTATTTCCTTGGTGTTTACTGTCCCTCCTTTCCTTCTATTTCCTTGGTGTTTACTGTCCCTCCTTTCCTTCTATTTCCTTGGTGTTTACTGTCCCTCCTTTCCTTCTATTTCCTTGGTGTTTACTGTCCCTCCTTTCCTTCTATTTCCTTGGTGTTTACTGTCCCTCCTTTCCTTCTATTTCCTTGGTGTTTACTGTCCCTCCTTTCCTTCTATTTCCTTGGTGTTTACTGTCCCTCCTTTCCTACTATTTCCTTGGTGTTTACTGTCCTTCCTTTCCTTCTATTTCCTTGGTGTTTACTGTCCCTCCTTTCCTTCTATTTCCTTGGTGTTTACTGTCCCTCCTTTCCTTCTATTTCCTTGGTGTTTACTGTCCCTCCTTTCCTTCTATTCCCTTGGTGTTTACTGTCCCTCCTTTCCTTCTATTTCCTTTCCTTCTATTTCCTTGGTGTTTACTGTCCTTCCTTTCCTTCTATTTCCTTGGTGTTTACTGTCCCTCCTTTCCTTCTATTTCCTTGGTGTTTACTGTCCCTCCTTTCCTTCTATTTCCTTGGTGTTTACTGTCCCTCCTTTCCTTCTATTTCCTTGGTGTTTACTGTCCCTCCTTTCCTTCTATTTCCTTGGTGTTTACTGTCCCTCCTTTCCTTCTATTTCCTTGGTGTTTACTGTCCCCTCCTTTCCTTCTATTTCCTTGGTGTTTACTGTCCTTCCTTTCCTTCTATTTCCTTGGTGTTTACTGTCCCTCCTTTCCTTCTATTTCCTTGGTGTTTACTGTCCCTCCTTTCCTTCTATTTCCTTGGTGTTTACTGTCCTCTCCTTTCCTTCTATTTCCTTGGTGTTTACTGTGCCTCCTTTCCTTCTATTTCCTTGGTGTTTACTGTCCCTCCTTTCCTTCTATTTCCTTGGTGTTTACTGTCCCTCCTTTCCTTCTATTTCCTTGGTGTTTACTGTCCCTCCTTTCCTTCTATTTCCTTGGTGTTTACTGTCCCTCCTTTCCTTCTATTTCCTTGGTGTTTACTGTCCCTCCTTTCCTTCTATTTCCTTGGTGTTTACTGTCCCTCCTTTCCTTCTATTTCCTTGGTGTTTACTGTCCCTCCTTTCCTTCTATTTCCTTGGTGTTTACTGTCCCTCCTTTCCTTCTATTTCCTTGGTGTTTACTGTCCCTCCTTTCCTTCTATTCCTTGGTGTTTACTGTCCCTCCTTTCCTTCTATTTCCTTGGTATTTAATGATATAACTAATTATAATTATACCACTTTCGTTTCAGACCCAAGCAAACAAGAAAGCAAACAAGAAAGCAAACAAGCAAACAAAAATAAAAAAAAAACAAATAGAATAACAAGGTAAATTTTTTATAACTAATTCGAGGTGATATTAATTTAAATATTCCAAACAACAACAACAACAACAACAGGACGCCATCTTTATTATTGTTTTTGTTTTTGTTTACCTGGTCCTGTTTGTGTGTTTGTTTCGTGGCATACTTTGGAGGAATCTGGTTACTCCAATGTATGTATTAAAAAATATATTATTATCACTTTGAATAATAATAATAATAATAATAATGAAAATAATAATAATAATAATGAAAATAATAATAATAATAATAATAATAATGAAAATAATAATAATAATAATGATAATAATGAAAATAATAATAATAATAACAATAATAATGAAAATAATAATAATGATGAAAATAATAATAATAATAATAATAATGATGAAAATAATAATAATAATAACAATAATAATAATAATAATAAAAATAATAATAATAATGATAAAAATTTCGGTAATAATAATAATGATGATAATAATAATAATAATAATAATGAAAATAATAATAATAGTTAAATAGACAAAAAATACAATAGTTTATGACATTAAAAAAAAAAATAACAGTCCCTGGTATATTATTATTATTATTTAATTAAAGTGAGATTATTTTGTAGGTGGATATTAAGGTGTGTGTGATTCCTCTAAACTGTGCCATGAAACAAACACACTCCTTCTGTATAGCTGTGTGTGTGTGTGTGTGTCGTGTCAGTCGCAAAATTGGAGGTAAACGAGTCCTTCAAATATTGCCACGAAACACACACACACACACACACCTATATGGAAGGAGCTACACACACACACACACTACAGACACACACACCTATATGGAAGGAGCTACACACACACACTACAGACACACACACCTATATGGAAGGAGCTACACACACACACCTATATGGAAGGAGCTACACACACACACACCTATATGGAAGGAGCTACACACACACACACAGCACACACCTATATGGAAGGAGCTACACACACACACACACACACACCTATATGGAAGGAGCTACACACACACACACACCCACACACACCTATATGGAAGGAGCTATACACACACACACACACACACACCTATATGGAAGGAGCTATACACACACACACACACACACACCTATATGGAAGGAGCTATACACACACACACACACACCTATATGGAAGGAGCTACACACACACACACACACCTATATGGAAGGAGCTACACACACACACACACCTATATGGAAGGAGCTACACACACACACACACCTATATGGAAGGAGCTACACACACACCTACACACCCTTACACACACACACACACACACACACACACCTATATGGAAGGAGGTTGTTTGTTTCGTGGCACTGTCAGGAGGAATCAGAAGCCTCCAATTCTCATCTCACAATCACAGGGTCTTCAAATAATTAATCGACTCTTTATTGATTGTGAATTATTGTAAGTTGTGATTTAATCTTATTGTATCAGTTAACTTGTAATAATAAAATGTTAAACTGTGTATGTGTGTGTGTTTATTATTATTATTTATTCCCTAATTACACTATTTATTCTTTCCTTCTGTTTCCTTGGTGTTTACTGTCTCTCCTCTCCTTCTATTTCCTTGGTGTTTACTGTCCTTCCTTTCCTTCTATTTCCTTGGTGTTTACTGTCCTTCCTTTCCTTCTGTTTCCTTGGTGTTTACTGTCTCTCCTCTCCTTCTATTTCCTTGGTGTTTACTGTCCCCTCCTTTCCTTCTATTTCCTTGGTGTTTACTGTCCCTCCTTTCCTTCTATTTCCTTGGTGTTTACTGTCCCTCCTTTCCTTCTATTTCCTTGGTGTTGACTGTCCCTCCTTTCCTTCTATTTCCTTGGTGTTTACTGTCCCTCCTTTCCTTCTATTTCCTTGGTGTTTTACTGTCCTTCCTTTCCTTCTATTTCCTTGGTGTTTACTGTCCCTCCTTTCCTTCTATTTCCTTGGTGTTTACTGTCCTTCCTTTCCTTCTATTTCCTTGGTGTTTACTGTCCTTCCTTTCTTCTGTTTCCTGGTGTTTACTGTCTCTCCTCTCCTTCTATTTCCTTGGTGTTTACTGTCCCTCCTTTCCTTCTATTTCCTTGGTGTTTACTGTCCCTCCTTTCCTTCTATTTCCTTGGTGTTTACTGTCCCTCCTTTCCTTCTATTTCCTTGGTGTTGACTGTCCCTCCTTTCCTTCTATTTCCTTGGTGTTTACTGTCTCTCCTCTCCTTCTATTTCCTTGGTGTTTACTGTCCCTCCTTTCCTTCTATTTCCTTGGTGTTTACTGTCCCTCCTTTCCTTCTATTTCCTTGGTGTTTACTGTCCTTCCTTTCCTTCTATTTTCTTGGTGTTTACTGTCCCTCCTTTCCTTCTATTTCATTGGTGTTTACTGTCCCTCCTTTCCTTCTATTTCCTTGGTGTTTACTGTCCCTCCTTTCCTTCTATTTTCCTTGGTGTTTACTGTCCCTCCTTTCCTTCTATTTCCTTGGTGTTTACTGTCCCTCCTCTCCTTCTATTTCCTTGGTGTTTACTGTCCCTCCTTTCCTTCTATTTCCTTGGTGTTTACTGTGCCTCCTTTCCTTCTATTTCCTTGGTGTTTACTGTCCCTCCTTTCCTTCTATTTCCTTGGTGTTTACTGTCCCTCCTTTCCTTCTATTTCCTTGGTGTTTACTGTCCCTCCTTTCTTTCTATTTCCTTGGTGTTTACTGTCCCTCCTTTCCTTCCATTTCCTTGGTGTTTACTGTCCCTCCTTTCCTTCTATTTCCTTGGTGTTTACTGTCCCTCCTTTCCTTCTATTTCCTTGGTGTTTACTGTCCCTCCTTTCCTTCTATTTCCTTGGTGTTTACTGTCCCTCCTTTCCTTCTATTTCCTTGGTGTTTACTGTCCCTCCTTTCCTTCTATTTCCTTGGTGTTTACTGTCCCTCCTTTCCTTCTATTTCCTTGGTGTTTACTGTCCTTCCTTTCCTTCTATTTCCTTGGTGTTTACTGTCCCTACCTTTCCTTCTATTTCCTTGGTGTTTACTGTCTCTCCTTTCCTTCTATTTCCTTGGTGTTTACTGTCCCTCCTTTCCTTCTATTTCCTTGGTGTTTACTGTCCCTCCTTTCCTTCTATTTCCTTGGTGTTTACTGTCCTCCTTTCCTTCTATTTCCTTGGTGTTTACTGTCTCCTTTCCTTCTATTTCCTTGGTGTTTACTGTCCCTCCTTTCCTTCTATTTCCTTGGTGTTTACTGTCCCTCCTTTCCTTCTATTTCCTTGGTGTTTACTGTCCCTCCTTTCCTTCTATTTCCTTGGTGTTTACTGTCCCTCCTTTCCTTCTATTTCCTTGGTGTTTACTGTCCCTCCTTTCCTTCTATTTCCTTGGTGTTTACTGTGCCTCCTTTCCTTCTATTTCCTTGGTGTTTACTGTCCCTCCTTTCCTTCTATTTCCTTGGTGTTTACTGTCCCTCCTTTCCTTCTATTTCCTTGGTGTTTACTGTCCCTCCTTTCCTTCTATTTCCTTGGTGTTTACTGTCCTCCTTTCCTTCTATTTCCTTGGTGTTTACTGTCCCTTCCTTTCCTTCTATTTCCTTGGTGTTTACTGTCCCTCCTTTCCTTCTATTTCCTTGGTGTTTACTGTCCCTCCTTTCCTTCTATTTCCTTAGTGTTTACTGTCCCTC
>JAWQEG010005979.1:0-2500 GCA_033782935.1 Petrolisthes cinctipes
TAGGCAGGTCAGGTGTCCATCTTGATAGCAGAGGTGTGATAACGGAGACATGTTTGGGGGGGACAGGGAGGGGCAAGGAGGAGAAAGAAGAGGAGGAGGAGGAGGAGGAGGAGGAAGAGGAGGAGGAGAGGAGGAGGAGGAGGAGGAGGAGGAGGAGGAGGAGGAGGAGGAGGAGGCTGGGAGAGGTACGGTACTGTAAGGGAAAGAAGGAATGAAGAATGGAAAAGAGAAGGAAACAGGAAGGAGAAAGAGGAAGAGTGCATAGGGAAAGTGAGGGAAATTTGAATAACAGGAGAGTAGGGGAAGGAGGAGGAGGGAAGTGCAGGGAGAGGGAAGAAGGAAATGGTAGAGGAACGTGAGAGAGGAGAGGAAGTTGCGAGGACAATGAAAAGGAGGAAAGAAAAAGAGGAAGGTAAGAAAAAAAATAAAGGGAGGGGTGGAAGGGATAGAATGGGGAGGAAAATGGGGAGGTAAGGAAAAGATGAGGAGGGGAGAAAGGAAAAAATGAGAAGGGGAGGAAGGGGAGAAGTAGAAGAGGAAAAAAGAAAAGGATGAATAGGAAGGAGGAAATAACAGGAAAGGAGGAGCAGAGAGGTGAATAAAGGAGAAAAAAAAAATATGAGAGGGAGAGAGAAATATGGGAAAAGACTGAACGGAGGGAGAAGAAATGTAGGGAGGAGTAGATAAAAGAGGAGAGTAAATTGGAAGGAGTAAGAGAGAGAAGCGAGGGATGAAGTAAGAAAGAGAGAGGAGAGGCAAGGGGAGAAGAGAGAGATAAAGAAAGAAGAGAGGAGAGGCAAGGAGAAGAAGAGAGATAGAGAAAGAGAGAGGAGAGGCAAGGGGAAGAAGAGAGATAAGAGAAAGAGAGAGGAGAGGCAAGGGGAAGAAGAGAGATAAGAAAGAGAAAAGAGAGGCAAGGGGAAGAGGAGAGATAAGAAAGAGAGAGGAGAGGCAAGGGGAAGAAGAGAGATAGATAGAAAGAAAGAAGAGAAGGACAGACACACCCAAAGATCTCACATCTCCCAAAACAACAATGAGAGGAGGAGCGACGGAACTAACTGTAACCTCAGTGAAGTGTGGCCAACTAAAGAGAAATGACAGGACCGTACGGAAATGTGGGTAACTGTAGTACCTGAACACACCACCCAAACGAGTTATCAAACTGGGTCAAGACTTCATCACAACTGTCGGCCAAAATAATCCCTATAACAAATCATGACAACAGTATTAATATCACAGTACTCGACCATCACACCCCCCACAAATTTTTACTACTGTTGAAAAAGCACAATAAAGTCAAGCACATTTACAAAATAGGTTATACGATACTGTCAATAATATCATGACCAGAAAAATACTATCAATAAGCACAACTAAAATCACAAACGAACAACCTAAACAACCATTACAACTCCATCGATAAATCGCTGGACTGAAATCAAATTACCCCTGCTACAACCACAAGAGATTTTCGAATAATCTCCACAACTAATTCCTAAAAAGAACTATAACAACAACAACCACAATTACTATCCCCAGTCACACCACCACCACCACCACCACCACCACCACCACTACAAATATGTCAGCTTCCTCTTAATCCCTTCGGCGTCATAACCCTCACGTATACACACACACACACAAGGATCCTTTCGTACACACACACACACACAGATATCCTTGTCGTACCCACGCACACACACAGCGCAGAGAGAGAGATGAGAGAGAGAGGAGAGAAGAGAGAGGAGGAGAGAGAGAGAGAGAGAGAGATAATATGAAATGGATCGATAGGTAGGTAAGTAAATAGATTGAGAAATATAGATACAAAAATTCATATACAACTCACACACACACACACACACACACACACACTCACACACACACATTATGAACAAACATGGGAAAGACGATAGATGTCACGTATGTTTGTTCGCAAGTGTGTGTGTGTGTGGGTGTGGGTGTGAAAGAGAAACACGAGATAGACGGACATAACCTTATATAGGTGGTGACAGCCTTGCTCAGTCTAAACCCTTACCGAGTTTTCCATCTGTCCCTCCATTGCCTCCATTCTCCTGTTGTTATGTTCCTGGTGTAATTTTTCCCTTTACTTTATCCATCAAACCCCCAGAGCTAAATATTGTTTTTATTTTCACTTACTATTCTTCTCTTCTTTCCCTCGTGGTGTGTCTACTCTTCTTACACTCTTACTTCTCCTGTTGTTATGTTCCTGCTGTTGTTTTCCCCCTTTACTTTATCCATCAAACCCCACAGCTAATATTTTTTCACTTACTATTCTTCTCTTCTTTCCCTCGTCGTGTGTCTACTCTTCTTACACTCTTACTTCTTCTAGAATACTTTTACACTCCTGCCTCTCCTCCTTTACATTCCTTCTTCACCCTTCTCTTCTATTTCTTTTATTTTACTCTTTCCTCACCGTACACTTGCTATTCCTTCCTTTTACCCTTATCTCTCTCCCCCTATCTGCAGCTACCCTTTCCCT
>JAWQEG010005979.1:7500-20000 GCA_033782935.1 Petrolisthes cinctipes
TGATGTTAGTAATGGTGCTATCATTCTCCATCTCTCCCTTATCGTCGTGGGTTCAAGGACTTACAGTATAGGCACCAGCAATGTGGAGATGGGTTAGCTCGTGTGTAACCCATAGTAGCCTATATAGATCGTAGGATTACATACCAAATTTATTCACGTTCTCAGTTCCCCTCCTCATTCAAGCCCTCATCTCTGTCTCCTACCTATATTCACTCACTCACTTCCATTCTCATCCCTCTGCAACCAAGTACCTTCTTCCTATTTCCTCAAACTATCCAACCACACTTCACTGTCCTATCTCCTTATTTTATTCCTTTACTGCACCTCCACATCCTCGATTTCTCGCTTACCCTCTACCTTAACTCCCACTTCACGTCACAATCGCTCCTCAACCTCCCCTACGAATTCAAGTATACTGCCCAAAGCCATTCCCCTCCCCTCTCTGTAACCATTACCCTTTTCCCTCGTTACACAACACCCATTACTCCATCTCTCAATCCTTCCTTAACCCTCAGCCTCTCTTCCTCTCTGTCATCACCTCTTCCTCTCACCTCTTTCCCAGTACCCACATAACACACAATCCCATTTTTATTTTTCAGTTTCATTTTTCTTCACCCTACATCATCCCTTTTTACACTTCTTCCTTCTCTTATCTCTCTTTCTCCCAAGAAAGCATAGCCTACCTCTCTCTTTCCTGCTTTTCCCCCCTCCTCCTCCTCCTCCTACTCCTCCCCCTTCCCCTCCTCCCCCTATTCCTCCTCCTCCTCCTCCTCCTCCTTCTCCTCATCCTCCCCTATTCCTCCTCCTCCTCCTCCTCTCCCCTATTCCTCCTCCTCTTCCCATACAGTACAGCACCCACCTATTTTGGTCACTCCCTGGAATCCAGAGCCTCTAAGTGGATTTATCAGTGACTCTCAGGATCCGTCTGAGGGGGGTGATGAAGGGAGGGGACAGGGAGCCTTCCTTAAATATTCCACACCACTGTAATTACGAATACCGCCCTGAGTGTCTCCTCTTGTAATGCTTGGAGACACAAAACAAAGGAAGTGAGTTGAGGGGGAGAGGACGAATGGGACAAGATGGTGAAAGGACGGATTGGGACGAGATAGAGATGGATGGAATGGAGTGGAACGGATTGGGACGAGATAGAGAGGGATGGAATGGAATGGAACAGATTGGGACGTGATAGAGAGGGATGGAATGGAATGGGACGAATTTGGGACGAGATAGAGAGGGATGGGATGGAATGGCACGAGATGGGACGGGCGGAATGGAATGGGAAGGACTGGGAGGGGATAGGGACGGAAATAGACGACGAGATGGAACGGAAATAGAGGGTAGGGACGGAAATAGACGACGAGATGGAACGGAAATAGACGATATGGGACTGGACGGACAGAGTGGAATGGGACAGAAAGAGATGAGAACAAGTGAGAGGACACAATGCAATAGAAACACACGTCGAGAACAAGATAAAGGAGATAAAGGAGACAGAGATAAAGATAAAGATAGAGACAGAGAACAAGATAAAGGAGACAGACAGTGAACGGAATCCAAAAACGCAGACCATAATTATACCTGATAGAAATAAAACTCAAAACAGATTATAATTATTAACGAACACATAATAGAACACATTCATTAGAGAAAACAGAATCAACAGAACCAAATAAGGGACATAAAGCTGAACAATGAACGATACAGGAGAGTGAACAGAAGGCAAGACTGAGAACAAAGGACATGAGAGAGAGGAGAGAGAGAGAGAAGAGAGAGAGAGAGAGAGAGAGAGAGAGAGAGAGAGAGAGAGAGGAATCAAATGCATTTAACACACACACACACACACACACACACACACACTCTCTATTATAAACACAATCTCTCTCTCTCATCTCTCTCTCTCTCTCTCTCTCTCTCTCTCTCTCTCTCTCTCTCTCTCTCTCTCACACACACACACAGCTTCCCATACCTAACCTACTCTTAACCATTCTCATACCAACATGTTCACACACTCAAACGCGTTCCTCTCCTAACATTCACATTCCTAATACAGTATACTATATGTGAGGTGGGAAGGACTGTCACCATTACCACCACTACCACTATCACCACCAACACCACCACCACCACCACCACTATCACCACCACCACTACCACTATCACCACAACCACTATTACCACCACTACCACCACCACCATCACCACTATCACCACTACCACCACTATTACTATCACCACCACCACTATTACTATCACCACCACCACTATCACCACCACCACCACTATCACCACCACCACCACTACACTACCACAGCCTCGCACCCTGAGCCTGAGTGAATTTGGCTGTTCGACAAGGATTGGAAAGTCGCCGAGAAAGTCCATAAACCGAAACCTCCATTATTGTGTATCCTGTCTGACGTTGGCTGAGGAGACAGAAAAATGTATGGGATCTCTATGGCTGAACTATTATTATCTTCAGTTTCCTTTTATCATTCTCATGTTTTCGATATCATCCTTCTTTTAGTCTTTCTGTTCTTTTTCCCAGTGTGATTCTGTGTCTCTTTTTCTGTTTCCTTTTGTTTTTTCCCATTTGCTTAGTCTACCTTCTTAGTTCCTATTTTAGTTTCTCTCTCCCCCTTCTCTCTCTTCCTCCTTCTCCTCTCCTGTTCCTCTTCCCTCACCTCCAAGCTTCAAGAATCCTTTTCCCTCCTACCTTTCTATGCTGCCTCTCCTATATCACACATGACAAACCATTTCCACCTTCCTCTGGTCAATGTAAGGCTTCTCATGTCCCACTAACCTGTTTCTAAGATACATTTATTTCTCTATTGACTCTTTCCAGTCACAAGAATTTCCCCAATAAAAAGGAAAGACAATATTCCTATTCAGTCTGTTTTCCACACACTCTCTCCTGGTCCCAGAGAAACGTTTTTCCTGATAAGCAATTTTCCCAGATGGACGATATTCCTTGATTGACAGTTTTCCTAGATAATATTTACGATTTTTTTCTGACGAATATATTTCCAGGGCAGACGAATTACCAGTACAGACCTTGCTGACAGATTGAAGTTTATTTTTTATTTTTTAAAGACAGACAATTTCCCAAGTCAATTAAAGGTACGAGAGACTAAGAAAAGGTGAAAAAGAACGAGCTATCCTCTTTTGTTATGACTCAGATATCGCGGAGTCTGGCTAACGCTTTTTGCCTCTTAGTTGTGAGAGAGATTTAGAGGAGTAGATGAATGGATGGATGTTATGATATGGGGAAAAGGTGTGGTCAGGAGAGAGGATAAGGAGAAGAGGTGAGGGATGTGGTGGGGAGAAGGGGAAAGGGATAGATAAGGAAGGGGAGTAGGGTTTGATGATTGAATGGATGGGGGAGAGGGGACAGGCAACGGGGGGGCGATAGGAAGATGGAAAAGGATGGGAGTCGATAGGTAGAAGGAGAATGAAGGAGATGGGGAGGGATGGACGATTAGAGGGGATAGCTTATTAGGAGAGAGGGATGAATAGGAGAAAGGAATGAATGATGGAATGAAGAAACTAAAAATATGGAGCGGAGGAATACCATGGAGAATTAGGAGGAAAAAAAGGGATAAAAGAGAAAGTGAAGTGTGGGGAACAGAGTGTAAGGGGGTTAGAGAGATGCGAAATGGGGAAAAATAGGGAAAAACGAGAGGAAAAAGAAGGAAGATGAGGATAGGTGAGGAGAAAAGAGGATGAAAGAGGGATAGAAGAATGTGAGAAGGAATGAAAGAAAGAGAAGATGATAAGCAGAGAACAGGTGCGAGAGAATTAATGGATGGGAACTGAAAGAAAGGGAGGAAGTGGGAGGGGAAAGAGAGAGAGAAGGCAGGAAAGGAACAGAAGATCGATGACTTATGGGAAAGTAGCCTAGTGTGTGTGCAGGATACATTGGAGTGCCTTGATTCCTCCAAAGTATGCCGGGAAACAGGACCATATGGACACAAATAATGGTGGCCTGTTGCTTGGAATAGTTTGAAGGAATCAGTTGCTCAAAATTTAGCAACACTGTACTATATACTCCCTTCATTAAATATGTGCTGGGGAGTACGAGGTATAGGAAGGATGATGGAGTATTATAGTATTAGATGAGAGGGATGGAATTGAATGGATAAGGGATGATAAACTTATGATAATTATTATGTGACACACTTATACGATGCATCTATTTTAATGAGATGTTCAATATGTATGCTCTGTTCCACCAAGTCTTGTAAAACTAAGAGTCAAAATATCCAACACTACACACATACAAGCACATACACACCTACACCTACACACACCATCCCATCCCCCCCCCTCTCTCTCTCTCTCTCTCTCTCTCTCTCTCTCTCTCTCTCTCTCTCTCTCTCTCTCTCTCTCTCTCTCTCTCTCTCTCTCTCTCTCTCTCTCTCTCTCTCTCTCTCTCTCTCTCTCACACACACACTACCACCCAAAAAAATCCATTGTCACCCTATAAACGATCCACGAAAATAACCACTTTTATATTTTTTATCAAGCCGAACCTTCCTAATGGGGATTAATTAATTTTACGGGGTGAGGGATTAATTGGGCAGGAGACACTGGTTTTTATTGGATACATACTGATTCCTTCTGCTGGTAACTCTGGAGCAATCGATTCCTCCAAAATATTCCAAGCGAGCGACCAGAAACCATCATTTCATTCATCTGGTTCCGTTTCCTGGCATACTTTTGGAGGAACCTAGGCGCTCCAATGTACCAAAAGTGTATTACCTCCTTAATAGTTCATACAGACAGAATAACTCGGATACAGGATACAGTTTATAGCCGTGGACAGGAAAACAAACTTATAGTATCTCAGTGAACGAAGAATGGATCTGTTGTATAAATTAGCTTGGTGGAATCAATAACCCACTTAAGGGACTTTGTGAGGGAGTAGGAAAATTGGAGGTAAATGAGTCCTTCATATATTGCACGAAACACCACTTATATGGAAGTAGCCTGTTTCGTGGCATAGTCAGAAGGAAACAGAAGCATCCTATTCTCATACACGATCACAGGGTCCTTAAGGTTGTTTCTTGTGTGGCAGTGTTTGAAATTGACTTGAGGACCCCAGTGGTAGTCAGAAAATTGGAGGTTGTCGAGTCCTTTAAACATTGCCACGAAACACCACCTATAGTGAAGGAGCTTGTTTCGTGGCATGGTCAGAAGGAATCAGAAGCTACCAAGTCTCATACACGATCACAGGGACCTTAAGGGGAGATTTTCTTGTTGTTAAATTGGAAGGCTACTGATTCCCCCTAACTATACTATAAAACAGACGCCCTAAGAGGTATTTATAGGGGATCTGTTTCGTGGCGTAGTTTGGAGGAATCAGAGACCTTCCAATTCACCAACAAAAGAATCTCCCCTTAATACAATATAAACACCCTTAAATGGAAAGTATTTAGAATTACATACCCATGATAAGTTGTGATTATTGTAGGCAAAATAATGAGACTTCTAATTTTTTCAAACTGTACCAAAGATTATGTCTGTACTATTGTTTACCTTCCTGGTTCTGTTTTCTCGACAAAGTTTGGATGAATCAGTAGCATCCAATTCCTCGACTTTATTCCAGACCCTAAAGGATTAAGGGGAGATTCTCTTGTTGGTGAATTGGAAGGGCTACTGACTCCTCCAAACTATGCCACGAAACAGATTCCCTATTAGTACCACTTATGGCGTCTGTTTTCTTGCATACTTTGGAGGAATCGGTAGCCCTCAAATTAACCACCAAGAAAATCTCCCCTTTATTATGGCCTATAAGGTTATGGGACCCTGTGATATTGAGAGAAAATTGGAGATAAACGAGTCCTTCAAATATTGCTACGAAACACCACCTATATGGAAAGAGCGTGTTTCGTAGCATGGTCAGGAGGAATCAGAAACCTCCAATTTCATACACGATAACAGGATCTTTACGGGGAGATACTCTTGTTGTTGGAAAATTGGAAGAATACTAATTCCTCAAAACTATGCCACGAAACAGATGCTTTTGATGATACTAATAGAGGAACAGTTTCGTTGGATAGTTTGGAGGAATCAGAAACCTTACAATTCACCAACAAAATCATCTCCCCTTAAGGATTGCGAGTTCAAGAGCAGTGAAGTGGGACATTCGAGGATTAGGTTGAGAAATAAGAGCATTAGAATGGTGTGTGTTGGTGAGGGCTGACTGACCTTGAGGGGGTATTATAGTGGTGGTAAATCTGGAGCAACTAATTCCTCCAAATTATTCCAAGCAACAGGACACACACTATTATTTTGGCTAACCTGGTCCTGTTTCTTGGCATACTTTGGAGGATCAGTAGCCCTCCAATCTTCCCTGAAGCCACTAGTCACGACTTTTGATTATATATTTTTTTTTACCGTTCAACTCCAGACTATATTTTGTTGTCGCGAAAAACCCAAGGCGACTAATGGCTTATAATACTAATAATAAAAACTCTTAATCAAGCTTTTACGATCTTTATAACATTTATGATTGGATGACAGCAACTGAGTAAGCGAGGAGCTGTGTGTGAGTGAGTGGGTGGATGGGTGCGTGAGTGAGTGAGTGGGTGAGTGGGTGGATGGGTGCGTGAGTGAGTGAGTGGGTGGGTAAGTGAGTGAGAGAATGAGTAAGTAAGTGAATGAGTGGATGGGTAAGTGAGTGAGAAATTAAAGAAGTGGATGGGTAAGTGAGTGAGTAGCCTAAGTGAGCGAGTGAGAGCATCAATGTACAGCCACAATCAAATATCCACTGACACTTTCCTTCTATCGTGCAAATAAATCAATATCATATCAAAATATAATCATACAACACCTTACGTCAACTCAACCCTCTCAATTATTATTATGAAGTGCTGTAAAATCATACACGTGTTGTTATGTATTACAAAGATATTTATTACGATAGAACGAAAGTGTCGGTGGTTATTTGATTGTGGCTGTACACAGTGAGTTAGAATATATATAGGGTGCTGTAGGAAAGGGATGTGGGTGAAGGTAGGAAAGGGGAGGTGGGTGAAGGTAGGAAAGGGAGGTAGGTGATGGGTGAATGTAAGAAAGGGGAGGTGGGTGAAGGTATAGAAAAGGGAGGTAAGTAAATGGGTGAAGGAAGGAAAGGGGAGATGGGTGAAGGTATAGAAAAGGGAGGTAAGTAAATGGGTGAAGGAAGGAAAGGGGATGTGGGTGAAGGTATAGGAAAGGGAAGGTAGGTAAATGGGTGAAGGAAGGTGTACAGTACTCCTGACTCTAGCCACAGTCACCACACCACTATACCACTGAGCCTGACTTGGGGTGAGATGAGTTGGGCCAGGGTGGTCAGTAGGCTAATCCTTGCTTCTACCAGACTGTCACGCTTCATACACCTGACTCTGGCTAACACACACACACACGGACACACACGGACGGACGGACGGACACTCACACACCAACAAACACATACGCACGGATGGATGGACGGACGGACGGATGGACGGACACACACACACACACACACACACACACACACACACACACACACACACACACACACACACACACACACACACACACACACACAAACACAAATACAGATTCTCTCACATACACAGATAAACATAAACGAAAACAAATACATAAACACAAACACACATATATATATAACCCCTCACACACACACACACACACACACACACACACACACACACACACACACACACACACATAGCCCCTGGACATATAACGAGGCTTGTATAGAACGCGTCCATCTTCACCTGTATATCTTACCTGTAATTAACATGAGTCTTACCCGTGATTAGGACGTTAATGGTATGCAAGGAGGGTGGCTGGTTGGTTGGCTGGTTGGTTGGTATAGGTAGGTAGGTAGGTAGGGTGGGAAGGGATGGGTTGGAAGGCTGTTGGCATTCATCTCAGTCCCATAGTTCCATTTCGGTCCAATAATATTATAGTCTTTCTGTGTCCATTTCATTAATTCATTCTCTCTTTAACTTTGCATCTTCATTCTTACCTCTCTCTCTCTCTCTCTCTCTCTCTCTCTCTCTCTCTCTCTCTCTCTCTCTCTCTCTCTCTCTCTCTCTCTCTCTCTCTCTCTCTCATTAGATTTTATCAGGAGGCTAATTTTCATTGCTAGGATTGTGTGTTTGTTTGTTTGAAAGATTACATACTAGAGAGATGAATTTAGTCAACTGGAGATAAACAGTTGGCATCTCAAGGTCAGATATTTTACTCAGAGACTTAGTAAAGACTTTGCATACTCTCTGATGAACCACCACCAAAAAAAAAAAAAAAAAATGTAACTATTTCAACTAACCTATGAATAAATAATAGAGAGTTTCTTAGATTACATACTGGGATTAGTGTTAAACAATTTCTAATGATAAAGAATTAAACCCGTCATCTAACAGATTAAATGAATAAGATCGTGTCTGCGAAGTAAATAGAGGCCTGCTGGTTCTGATTTCTCCAAACTATGACACGAAACAGAATGACTTTGGTATCGCTAATCTGGCCTGTTTTCCGGCAAAGTTTGGAGGAATTCGGAGCCTTCATTTCTCCAAGCCCCCCAATTAAATATAAAAGGTGAAACTGTTGACGAGAAGAAGAAAGACACAGTTGGTGGGAGAGGAAGAAGGGGTGAGTAAGGTCAAACAATAACAAGGTATAGGAGGAGACAGGAAGGGAGAAAGTAATGAATGAGAGAGAAAGGGATTGAAGATGTGGCCTGTCAAAAAGAAGAAATTATCAGAATTCCTGGATGGATGGAGGGAGGGAGGGATGGATGGATGGTTGGATGAGTGGATGGATGGATGAATGGATGATTGGATTAGTGGATAGATGGATGGATAGATAAGTGGATAAATGGATGGATGGATGGATGGATAAGTAGATGGTTGAATAAATGGATTGTTGAATAAGTGGATGGTTGGATGGATGAGTGGATGGCTGGATGGAAAGTTGCAAGAGTGCATGAATGTGAGAGCTGACGAATGAAGAGATGAAATGGTCTGACATAGAGAGAGGCATAATTATTACATACCATCTGGCGTTGGTGCCGGGGGTTACAAGTTTACCCATTACAAGTTTTACCCATTCAGTGTTACGACACTTTCCCTCTAACAAAATAATCATATAGAGTAAGTCTCTCTCTCTCTCTCTCTCTCTCTCTCTCTCTCTCTCTCTCTCTCTCTCTCTCTCTCTCTCTCTCTCTCTCTCTCTCTAATCGTATACCATTGTATAAAGGGTAAAGTTTTATTGTAAAACTTGATATTCCTGCTGAAGAACATAACTATTAAGACATCTTTTAGTAAATCCCAATCAGGGCTAACAAACTGATCAAATATCACGAATTGCTAATAAGACCAGATAGTTGCATTCCGGACCAGTTTCTATTCCAACAACATAAGTAATTTACCAAATGAGAACTATATCTGTCATCCCTGCATTAAAATTGTATTACAACATCACCATAGCTCATACATAAGCAGTTGGAAATGAAGCGAACTTATGCTGCCAACTGTACATCACAACTGAGGCAAAAGAAATACAATCTGTACTCACTCCGGGATTTAGATAGAAGGGCGTTCCTCGTCTATCACGGGTCACGTCAGAGCCAGGAATGATAAAGCATCTCAGACTTTTCTAATAATTATCAATATCAAGATATGGTTTGTGCGTTCAGTAGGAGAGTGGACAGTCAAGTGCTATAATAAGTACCCAGGTCAACTTCGAATAGCCAGATGATGGAGAATTAAGCGAGCCTCAGCAAGTATATATGAAACAGGATAAACGATTCAATTGATTCACTGGTATGTCAGATGATTCGAAACTAAAACAAAACCTGGATTCTTATCATGGCTCGTGAGTGTATTAAGGGAAGAATACACTTTTGGTAAATTGGAGTCCCTTGATTCCTCCAAAGTATGCCAGAAAACAGTACCAAACTAACAAAAATAGTGGTGGCCTGTTGCTTGGAATAGTTTGGGGGAATCGGTTGCTCCAGAATGTCCATCAATGTATCGCTCCCTTAAGAACCCTGTGATCGTGTATTAGAATTGGAGGCTTCTGATTCTTTCTGACTCTGCCACGAAACAAGCTCCTTCCATATAGGTGGTGTTTCGTGGCAATATTTGAAGGATTCATTGACCTCCAATTTTGTTACTACATCACAGGGTCCCTTAACCAGCCTTTCTTATCCATCCTCCAGCAGGAAGCACCAGAGGCAGGGAACACCAACAGGCAGGGGCCCTCTGAAGACACACGACGCCCTCACAGCCACGCCCTCGTTCTCTCAATATTTACATTTGTTTTTTTTTCCTCCACTCCTCCTCTCTTTCTATTTGCATTATTTTTTCTCTCGTTCTCCTACTTTCTGATGGACAAAAAACCAGGTTCGGTTCCCACTACTTGTTCCTGGTCAACAGAGAGGAGGCCTTGTTACCTGGCAACTCTCCCACCACGACCCGCTTCCCTCTCCTCTCCTCACTTCACCTCACCCGTCCTGCCTCCTGCTTCCTGCTTCCTGGAGATACTTGGTCAGCTTCAGTACCGTGAGACAAGTTACCGAATCACCGAGAAAACAACAACAGTGCAATGAATAATAATATGGACTGAATTTAACTAGCATATTTAAAACTGATGATATTTACTGAAGTTGCATATATTTCAATACTGTTGGTTTAATAGGAACTCATTTATTTTGGACATATACGAACACTACTGAATATTCCACCTATTTTATAAAACTACTCGTACACAGAGGCACCAGTCTGTTTCCAGGCATAAAGTGGAGATACTGTTCGGCTTCATAGTAATGGAAACAAAAGGCCACAAACCTGACTTTACAGCATTCAAACAGAAGACCGCTAACACACTCATGGCTTTACCTGATAGAGGGAAGGGAGTAACGTAAGTCTGGGTAAGTTATCGGTGCACGAATTGCTATGACTGGAGACGGTGGGAAGGTCGGAGAGGCTGAACTATACAAACTATAATTACAGCCTTCCTCTTCTTACTGTCTCGACTCTCCCTCTTCTTACTGTCTCGACTCCTCATCTTCTGTCTTGCCTCTTCTCACCCCACTTGACTATAGACTACCCTCTTTCGTACCCTCTTTCATTCTATCTTTCTCTTTCACCCCTTCCAGCGTTCAATCCCTTTCCTATTTCCCCTCCCCATCTCTTCCTTTCCATCTATTTACAATCCCTCTCTTCCTCTAATATTTTCACCCACTCCTTCCCTATCCCATCTCCTCATCACTCTCAACTAACCACCTCATTCTTTCAATTCTCTCGTATCCTCCCTCCCATCCTTCTTTCACTCTTCCCCTCTCCCTAGTCTTATTTCTCTCTTATTTCCCTCTCTCCCTGTTTCCTCCCTCCCCTTATTTCCTTCTCTCCGTGTGTCCCCCCCCCTACCATGAACCCCCACTACCCCTCCCCCCCTCCCCCCAATCTTCCAGGAGTAGAGAAACCGTTGGTGAATCACAGATAACTACCACTATCCGCCTCCTCCTTCCGTCCCTCCCTCTCTCCCTTCCACTCTCCCTTCCACTCTACCTTATATTCTTGCTCCATTCCTCCCTCTATCCCTCCCTCCCTCCCACTCTCCCTTCCTTCCTTGCTCCCTTCCACTCTCCCTCCCATTCTCCCTTCCACTCTCCCTTATATTTTTGCTCTCTCCCTCCCTCTATATCTCCCTCCCTCCCACTCTCCCTTCCTTCCTTGCTCTCTTCCACTCTTGTTCCATCCCTCTCTCTATCTATCCCTCCTTCTCACTCTTCCTTCCTTCCACTCTCCCTTATATTCTTGTTCCATCCCTCCCTCTATCTCTCCCTCCCTCCCTCTCTCCCTTCCTTCCTTGCTCCCTTCCACTCTCCCTTCCACTCTCCCTTATATTCTTGCTCCATCCCTTCCTCTATCTCTCCCTCCCTCCCTTCCTTCCTTGCTCCCTTCCACTCTCCCTTCCACTCTCCTTTATATTCTTACTTCATCCCTCCCTCCCACTCTCCCTTCCTTCCTTGTTCCGCTCTTCTCTTCCTTCCTCCTCCACTCCCTTCCACTCTTCCCTACTTCCTTGCTCCGTTCCACTCTCCCCTCCTTCCCTTCCACTCTCCCTTCATTCCTTGCTCCGTTCCTCTCTTTCTTCCTCCTCCTCTCCCTTCTTCCTTATTTTTCTCCCTTTTATGACCCTAGGATTTTCTCCTTCTGTTCTCCCTTTCTTCCGTCTCCTTCCCCATACCCAAACTCTTCTCTCCTTCCTCATTTCCCTCTTTCTTCTTCTTCTCTCCCCTCTTCGCTCGACGCCATCTCTCCTCTCCTCCCTGAGTTCCTTCTTTCCTTTTATCTCCCTTCCTCCTTCTCCACAACTTCTTCTTCTGCCTCCCTCTACATTGCTCTTCTTCCACCCTCTGTAATTACTCTCCTTTTCCACTGCCCTTCCACTCTTCTTTCCCTCCATCCTCCTCCCTCCTTTCCTTCCCTTATTCCTCATTT
>JAWQEG010005979.1:22500-69924 GCA_033782935.1 Petrolisthes cinctipes
GAGAGGTAATCATTTTTAACTGAATGAATGGGATGACAGGAATTATGGAAGGGAAAACGTAGCCTAGATTCATGGTATTCTGATGCTGCATGAAGGGAAATAGGAAGGAGGAATGACAAGCTGTGAAAGTCGAATGAGGGAAAGGAAAGATCGCTGATATTTTAAAAGCGATTGACTAGGGACCGAAATGATGTCAAGACCCACAGTGTAAAGTATTGCCTATACTGTATATCTCTGAAGCCAATATCCACATACGGGGAGGAAGAAGAGGAGGCAGAAAGAATAAGGAAAAAAGAGAAGGGAGAAGAGGAGAAAAAGAAGAAGTAAGTGAACGAGAAAGCTGGAGGTTCAAAAGGAGTGGAAGAGGAAGAGGAAGAGGAGCAGATGAAGGTAGAGGTTAGAATGGAAGATCAGAAGATGAAAAAGATAACAGGAAGATAGGAAAGGCTGTAAAATAGAGAAACAAAAGGAAAAAAAAAAAAAAACAGGGAGAGATGAAGCAGAGAGGAAGATGAAGAGAAAGCAATAGAGACGGAAAACAGAGAAGACCGTACTCACTTCAATTGTCGTCTCCTCTGCCATACGAAACAATTGTCAGGTTCTATTCCTGGCAATGATAACCTATAATGTTGTATTGACTGCTGGAATAACATTGGGAAGATCCACACATTATTCCATCAATTCTACTTCTTTTAACCGATAACCATTACTAGGATTTTCCATTCCCTAAAAAAAAAAAAAAAAAAAAAAATCTTTGCATACATATTCGCACACTGGCTTATGAAATACGAGAATATGAATGAAAAATCAGACTCGTGCGTACTGCAACACGAGACACAGACCCAAGCAACAACAGTGATGAAGGCGTTATCTCAGACCCTGTAATCCTTTTGGGAAAGAGTACAGCCATGAAATCCCTCCACACGCTGGCATAGGGCGGGTCATTGCTAATATTATGTGCTACCCTCAGTCCATCTACACATTACATCCAGTCCACCAGTGCCCTGCCCTTTTTGAGTACATCCCACTAACCCACACCTTCCCCTCCGTACGGTACAGTCGGTGGCATAAGTCCTGTCGCCACACTTGCTTCACCGAGACAGGCAGTGTTCATGGACTCGAGAAATACGCACTTTTTCTACATCTAATAATCTCGAGTCTATGAACATCGCGTGCCTCGGTGAAGCAAGTGAGGCGACATGACTTTTGTCGCCGACTGTACACTCGCAATCCACAATCCCTAGCAAACCTGAGTCGAAGCCCGAGATCTGAAGCAAGTTGGTTCTGGACGACAGCCCACCCAAACCATCATGAGGCCACACACATTTCGAACCAATGGATGCTTGAGGTGGGCTGTCGTCTAGAAACCGCCTGCTCCAGATCTTGGACTTCGACTCAGGTGGGCTAGGGATTGTGGATTGTGAGTGTACAGTCGCGGCAAATAGTCCTTGAACAGACTTCCCCTTACACCCTGGTCAAGGACTATGTGCCGCGACTGTACATCCAACCCATGCACCTTGCCCTGCCCATCCTGAACACATCCTACTGACTCATACCCTTCCATCTGTCTGCACGCACGACCTTACCTTTTATGAGAACATTTATGAGAGTACCCAGACCACCTACATGACAAATGCCTCGCACATCTAAAACTCACATGCACTGCTCGCCTACACTATATGTATGTATATATCCAGCCTATCTATATTTCACCTGCAATTCCCATCCTTAGTAAACACACCATCCCTATTTTCCACATAATTATAACCTGCTCAACAATACATATACCCTGACCATCAACACCACTGAGCTGCGTAAATAAGGCTGCCTATACAGTGACGCCGAAGTGTAGCCTGAATCTCCTGGGTAGCGAGGTGGTCTGTGTCAGGAGGAACGTTACGAGGAGGAAGAGAAAAAGAGATAGACAATGAAATGAAAAATAACAACCAGAGAGTGGACTGAATCACGGAAATAGAGTATAACAAAAAGGCTTACAAATTAGTGTCAAACAGTAACAGACGTGCTGGTCATTGCAAGGATATCGTGTATAACCTGTTCTAAAAAAATATAGTAATATGAGGGAAAATAAGCAAATCTGAAAGTTCCTCCCCACTTGCTGATTCCTCCAACCATGGCTGGCAAAAAAAGATACTCTGTAGTACTGTAGTATGGCAAAGATAACAAAATTATAATGTAAGAAGAAAGTATGGCTAATCTGGTGAAAAAACTTAGAAGGTTGAAATATAATTAGGGTATTGGGTAAGGAAAGCCCCAGGGATCCAGCCTTAAGTTCCATGGATAATTAGAGTCATGAAAGAATAAGAAGACGAAGGAAGGAGAAGAATAATTTAAGGTGACATGAAATTTATATGAATGAAGATAATATTAAACGGGGAATTAATTAATGAATGAAAAATTATAATAACACAGACTGGGAGACCTTGTAGAAAAAATGAAGGAATGTGATATAGACTAAAAATATAAAAAACACACACACACACACACACACACACACACACACACACACACACAAGAATTAGCAATAGAACGAGAAACAGAGACCAAAAGAAATATTACTGAGAAAACTGAGAAAGTCCTATGACACGATGGATCAGTACCATTCAGTATAATAGAGAGATAAGAATAAAAAGCTTCAGATGTTAGAAAACCTAGGAAAAGTATTAGTTAACGCAGTATCGACTAATAAACTGCAATGGCATTAGAGACACAGGGTATATATAATGCAATAAATAAATTTGATCTTAAATAGTTATATGTATGATAAGTTTTCACACATAGAGGACGGATATGTAGAGAAGGACACAGGAATGAGGAAGGAAGTAATGACAAGGAGAAGAGAAGAAGAATACGAACACGGAACCAAGAAAGACAGGACAAACACACACACACACACAGAGAGAGAGAGAGAGAGAGAGAGAGAGAGAGAGAGAGAGAGAGAGAGAGAGAGAGAGAGAGAGAGAGGAGATAAACACAATACTTTACTCTTGCACACGGAGGCTAACTATTTGGGTGGTCCTGAACCTCTCATTTCTCTCTCTCTCTCCTATTCTCAGTCCCTCCCTTCCACTACCTTCCTCATTCCTACCCTCTCTATCCTTCTCCCTTTTTGTCCCTCACTCCCACCTTTTTCCTCATTCATTTCCTCCCTCTCTCCTTTCCTCTCTTTCATGTTTTCACTATCTAACTTCTTTCCCATCAGCTCTCAATATCTTTTCCTCTTTCCCTTCACGATTTTTTCTTCTATCCCTTCCTTCCTTCCTTCTATCCTTGTTTCTCCACCCCTCTATGTTCTGACCTTCCTTCCTTCCCTCCCTCATTGTCCATCCACCCCTCCCTTCACCTTTCCCTCTCTCTCCCCCTGCTGTTGATGTCCTGGCAGGGGAAGGAAGCAGGCAGGTAGGGAGGGAGGGAGGGAGGGTGTTCGTCTACCAGGTGTTGCCACTAACGCTAATTAACGTTCACGCAGGTAATAAGATGTAAGCACCCTCTTCTACCTCTCGAGTTCATTAATCTGTCTCTCTCTCTCTGTAGGCTATGTCTCACTGTCTCCGATGTGCTGCGTCTCTAACCCTGCACTCTCTTGATATACGTAGAGGGAGGAAAGCAGTAACTAAACCACACATATAAATGAACAGGATAAATTTAGGGACTTTTGAGTACAGTCCTGAAAACCGACAACACAGAACACACTCAAGCAATATATAGGTTGAGAAATTTCGACTTAGACGCCATATAGAACGACACTGGCATAGAAATATAGGGTAGTGGACGAGTAGAAGAAGTCCCCATATTATATAACAAGTGCAGAAACCATCAGACCTTTTATCAATGGATAGATATACAGTATGGACTCAGAGGGTTGGGTCTACATTAGGAGAGGGTGAATAATAGGGTGAGAAATATAAAGTAAAGTGAAAAGAGAGATAAACAAGCAAACCTAATACAAACAGATAAATGAGATAACAGTGATAATCCTCCTCCCTTCACTTCGTTTATCTGTTCCTACTTTTCCATTCTCTCTCTCTCTCTCTCTCTCTCTCTCTCTCTCTCTCTCTCTCTCTCTCTCTCTCTCTCTCTCTCTCTCTCTCTCTCTCTCTCTCTCTCTCTCTTCGTCTCACCTGTCACGTCTACCTGTGCCGGGACTCAGGTAAGCTTAATTAGGAATCCCACTGTAATTGACCGAGTCGTAAAGGGGACAATACGGTGTGTGTGTGTGTGTGTGTGTGTGTGTGTGTGTGTGTGTGTGTGTGTGTGTGTGTGTGTGTGTGTGTGTGTGTGTGTGTGTGTGTGTGTGTGTGTGTGTGTGTGTGTGTGTGTGTGTGTGTGTGTGTGTGTGTCAGCGTTTGCGTATATGTGTGCGACTGTGTGTATGTACGTACGAGTATTATTGTATATGTGTGTGGTTGTATGTCGTAATGTGTCTGTTTATTGGTGATTATTTGCGCATTTACGTGTGTGTGTGTGTGTGTGTGTGTGTGTGTGTGTGTGTGTGTGTTGGCTAGTATATGTGTGCATTGTAACTTGCCCTATTACTACCCATAAAAACTACTATATACTAACTTATATAATATATACTAACTTACACTGTCATCATCAGCTTTATCAATCCTACAGCAAGGCAAGTGTCAATCTAATGTCTTTCCATTTCCCTATGAGTATTTTTTAGTCGTTTCCAGCTCATCCAGGCAAATCTATCTATCTCCTCTCAGTCTGGAACTCTGTGTGTCTGCCTTGCCTTCTTGTTCCACTTTTGGGTTGTTATTCTGTCCCTACAACTGTTCGTCTCTTGTTTGTTTAAAAGGAGATTCTGTTGTTGGTTTATTGGAAGGTTACTGATTCCTCCAAACTACACCATGGCTGAAAACAGACGCCCCAAATGGTACGCAAATAGGGGATCTGTTTCGTGGCATAGTTTGGAGGAATTAGAGATCTTCCATTTCACCAGCATAAGAATCGCCCCTTGTTAACACCAAACATGTCCTGGTTAAATATGCTTCTGATTGTCATACTTTGTCTCTACTTTACAATGCTTACATTTACAAATATAATATTACATTTCATTCCCGCATCAGAAAAGCAGGAAAGTTGTATTTCAAAACAATAAACAAACAATGGATATGGTTTGTCCAAAGTAAGTATTTATGTGAAATCTATATATTATATTTCCTTCCTATTTGTATGACGTATGTATACCGAATTTTTTTATTGCGCCTTTGTATTACCGCCCGTCATACGATAAAATAAACTCACTCTCGTTGGTTTCATACTGGTCAGATAGATAGACAGAGACACTACAGTATTATGATTAAGAGCATGATCTGAAGATTCGAGAACCTGGGACCTTCACATCACTTTGCCGAACTGTAAGTCCCGTTGATTGGCTTTGCTTCCCTTCCACAGGTTGTCCCCTCCCCCACCCCCTCTCCCCCCCATTGACGGACACGACGATCCCCTCCCTCCTTCCACACACACACACTCCCCCGGAATGAAAATTAGGGAGAGGGGGAGGGATGGGTACAGAGTGAGGGGAGGGGGGGAAGAGTAGGGATGTCAAAAAGGGAGGGGTGGAGGGATGGAGAGAATGACACAGGGGAGATAGACGGTGGGGAGAGAGGAATTGGGTAGTGAAAAGGAAAATAGAGAAGAAAAAACAAGTAGAAAGGTGAATTTGGAAAGAATGAGGGAAGGATATGAAGGGTAGAGGGTGGTGAAAAATGGAGAAGAGAGTAAAAGACAAGATGAGGAGGAGGAGGAGGAAGGAAAAAGGGGAGAGAGAAGAGGGGAAGAGGGAGAGGAAGAGAAAAGGAGGCGCAGGAAGAGAAAGAGAGGGAGGCAAGAAGAGAGGGGCAGGAGGAGAAAGAGTAAGAGAGGAGGAGAAGGAGGATGAAGAAGAAGAGAAGAGAAGAGAAGAGAAGGAGGAGGAGGAGGAGAAGGAGGATGAAGAAGAAGAGAAGAGAAGAGGAGGAGGAGGGGGAGGAGGACAACAAAGAGACAAAGCCCCAAAATAATCCCCAACCCCCCCATCAGAATTATAATAAGAGGCTGGTAGTGTTGGTAGGACAGGTGGAATTTGTGGCCTGAGGGAGGAGAGGCTAGAGAAGAAATGAAAAGATGGATGTGTCGGGGAGAGATGGATGTCAGCAAATTGGAGATAAATGAGTCCTTCAAATATTGCCACAAAAAAACACCTACTGTATTATGGAAGGTGTACTTGTTTCGTTGCATAGTCAGGGGGAATGAGAAGCCTCCAATTTTCATATACACGATCATTGGTTCATAAAAGGTGTCATGTTTTAGCATTGACTAAGCTTCTGTGTTTCAGGACACTGCATGGTGCCTCGAATTTAAAATGAACCACTTAATGAAAAAAAAAAAAATATATATATATATAAAAATAATAATAATAATAATAATAATAATAATAATAAATTGTGCTTATCGTATTAACTCGGTAAACAAGAAAGCATCGGTGTACAAAGGGTCCGATAATTACAGTCAGGAATCAGAGAAAGCTACATAGTACTATATATGAATCCAGCATATATAGCTACGGTAAGTATTCATACGAACGCGGCGCTTAATTAAATGTTTGGGAAAATAGCACTTGACGCTGTTGACATGTAGCACGTGAACTTCTTCGTTGTACAGTCACGATCAAAAGTCCTGTCTCTTGTGAATAAAAGTGAACAATTTGAGAGAATCTTATTGATCGAGGCAGTTTCTCCGAAGTTGTTGACAGAACAATTGAACGTGTCTGTACTTAGATATTACATTACTTAGATTTTTATGTCTAATAATACCACAGAAAATTTTTTGTTTGTTTTTTATGAGCTTCATGTCACCCTCCTGTGTCTGTCATCCATAGTGAGACCCCAGCCCTCCATCCCGTCACCTGTAATTAAGTACCCTGTGATCGTGTATGAAGATTGGAGGCTTCTGATTCCTCCTGACCAGGCCACGAAACAAACTCCTTCCCAAAGGTGGTTCTTCGTGGCAGTATTTGAAGGACTCATTCATCTCCAATTTTCTGGCTACATCACAGGGTCCCTTCTTACTGATGGTAAATCCGGAGAAACTTATTCCTTCAAACTATTCCAAGCAACAGGACATCATTATTTTGGTTAATCTGGCCCTGTTATCAGACATACTTTGGAGGAATCAAGGCACTCCAATGTACCAAAAATATACTATCCCCTTAAGTACGCCACTCACTCTCACTGCCCGTTTTATAAATACAGACATCATAGAACACGATTTTATATATGGCTATCATTAATTTTACACCGACAAACTTGAAACTATTTTACTCCTTTGGCAAACATTATATGAATCTGTGACATTAGCCAGGTTGGTTTGGTATCGCTACATCTTTAAAGCTAACATTCTGGCCCAGTAGTAAGGAAATTAAAACACCTAAACTTTAATTAAGGTACTCTAGCCCTACTTTAAATTATTCTCTGTGCATCATACCAGTTTATTTTCCCATCCTATCAGTACCATTCATGATTTATCCACACATTAGTTATATTTCTAAGCACGAATGATGGCTTCAAACACAGATAAGACTCCCGAATACACACCAGGGCCTTTTCCACATCGAATTGTTCCAAAAATTGTGAGCCTCTATCATTTATAGAAGTTACTCCTAATATATATTACATTTAGACTCCAGAGAAAATGAATTTATTAAGATTAATAACTAATATAAAATAACTTATAATTAAATTACGAATCTTTATGAGATTTGGATAATCGTTGAAAAGACAGGAAAATAAACTTTAAAAATATATTACTTAAATAAGATTACCGTGTAGTGTCCAATAGTAAAGTTAATCCGAAAAGAGTTATAAAAAACAAATCGACAATATTACTATACCAAAGAAAACTTATCTACAAACAATGGTATCACGAATGATCAAAATGATAAAAAGAATAATTTACAGTTGTAATTACAGTTACGCTATGAATGATATGAAACATTAAGGTTATAACAATAACCTTAATACCAATTATAATTGTTAAGTAAGAAGGATTACTTCTAACAATTACATAAGTTTCCCCAATAATAATATAACTTTGAACTCCAATGAAAATGAAATAAGTTTAAACATAAACTCTTATAAACAACGATGCCTCAAAAATCAAGGGGTATGAGAGACTCACCAGGGTTCGATTTCATTATTTCCAATTAATTAACCTAATTCGTAAAGCATTACCTGTTTATAATATAGAAATGGATGAATGTAACGATCCAAAGAGCACCACATTATTCATTCTCGCCTCTGCCTGTGTACAGCTCCGGACAGATCAAGGGTCCACACTTCTTCCACCAGCGACTTGGTTTGGGCCTCGTCGGATCTGGCAACAGTTGCAGGTGGAGGGAGGGGGGATGTTAGTGGGAGAAGAGGAGAGAAATGTGGGCGGAGCTATATAGGAGGTAATGTGCGAGGGTAACGAATGATCAGGTAGAGAAGACGTGATTCAGGAGGAATGAATGAAACATACACAGTGAACGGTATCGAATCACCAATAGTATAAAGAAGGGTTCTTCAAACTTTTTCAGTCGTGACCCAGTTTTTACTATGACATCATTCTCGAGACCCATATATTTTTATATATATATATTTTTTAATATATAATTTTTTATATATATTTTTTTCATATAATTTTTTTTTTTATAATTTTTTATATAATTTTTTTTTTCATATAATTTTTTTTATATATATATAAAATTTTGTTTATATAAAAAATTGTGTTTAAAAATTTTTGTTTATATAAAAATTTTGTTTTATATAAAAAAAAATTATATAAAATTTTTTTATATAAAAAAATTTATATAAAAGAAATTATATATAAAAAAAATTATTTTATTTTATTTTATATAAAAATTTATTTTATATAAAATATTTTTTTTTATAAAATTTTTTTATACAAATTTCATTATATAATTTTTTATATATAAAAAAATTTACATAATTTTTTTTTATATAATTTTTTTTTATATAAAAATTTAGTTTTATATATATTTTTTTTATAAATCTTATTTTTATGTATTTTTTTTTATATATTTTTTTATATATAATTTATTTTTATATAAATTTTTATCATATAAAAATATTTTTTTATATAAATTTTTTTTTATAAATTTTTTTTATATAAATTTTTTTTATATAATTTTTTTTACATATTTTTTTTTATACAATTTCTTTAATGCAATTTATTTTTATAAATTTGTTTTATAATTATTTTTATATAATTTTTTTTATATAAAATCTATTTTTTATATAATTTTTTTTATATAATTTTTTTTATATAAAAAAAATGTATATAAAAATTTGGTTTTATATAAAAAAAAATTACATAATTATTTTTATACAATTTTTTTATATATATTTTTTTTATAAAAAAATTTATATAAGTTTTTTTATATAATTTTTTTATATATATATTTTTTTTTATAAATTTTTTTATACAATTTTTTTTTATATATAAGAAATTTGTATATATAAAAATTCGGTTTTATATAAAAAAAAAATTATAAATTTTTTATATATATTTTTTTTATATATTTTTTTTATTATATAAATTTTTTTTATACCAATTTTTTTTTATAATAAAAAAATTTTATATAAATTTTTTTTCTACAAATTTGTTTTATATAAAATTTGTTTATATAATTTTTTTTATATAAAAATTTGTTTTTATAGAAAAAATTGTTTTTATATAAAATAATTTATATAATTTTTTTTAATTAAAAATAAAATTTTATATAATTTTTTTTTATAATTTTCTTTATATAATTTTTTTATATACAATATTTTTTTTATTAAATTTTATTATATAAATTTTTTTTATATAAAAATTTGGTTTTATATAAAAAAAAATTTATAATTTTTTTATATAATTTTTTTTATACAAAATTTTTTTTATATAATTTTTTTTTTCATATATTTGTTTATATAAAAAAATTTATATAAATTTTGTTTTATATAATTTTTTTTATATAAAAATTTTGTTGTATATAATTTTTTTTTTATATAAAAAATTTTTATATAAAAATTTTGTTTTATATAAAAAAAATTATATAACTTTTTTCTATATCAAAATTTGTTTTATATAAAAAAAAAATTTATAATTTTTTTTTTATATAACATTTTTATTTTATATAACATTTTTATATAATTTTGTTTATATAATTTTGTTTATATAATTTCTTTATTATTATTTTTTATATATATTTTTTTTATATAATTTTTTTATATAAATTTTTTATATAAATTTTTTTTTATAATTTTTTGTTTATATAATTTTTTTAATTAATTTTTTTATATAATTTTTTTTTATTTAATTTTTTTTATATATATTTTTTTATATACATTTTTTATATAAATTTTAATTTATATAAAAAAAATTATATATCAAAATTTTTTATATATAAATTTTTTTATATATAAATTTGTTTATATGAAAATCTGTTTTATATAATTTTTTTTATAATTTTTTTATATAATTTTTTTATATAAATTTTTTTATCAATTTCTTTATACAAATTTTTTTATATATAAATTTTTTTGTATATAAAAATTTGGTTGTATATAAAAAAAATTTATAATTTTTTTTTATATAAATTTTTTTTACACAGAATATTTTTTATATAATTTTTTTTTATAAATTTTTTTATATAAAAAAAATTATATAAATTTTGTTTTATATAATTTTTTTATAATTTATTTTATATAAAAATTTTGTTGTATATAATTTTTTTTTATAAAAAAAATTTTATATAAAATTTTGTGTTATATAAAAAAAATTATATAATTTTTTTTATATAAAATTTTGTTTTATATAAAAAATTTTTTTTAATTTTTTTATATAATATTTTTATTTTATATAAAATTTTTATATAATTTTTATTATAGAATTTTTTTTATATAATATGTTTATTATTATTCTTTTTATATATTTTTTTATATAAATTTTTTTTATATATATTTTTTAATATATTTTTTTATATATATTTTTTTTTATATATTTTTTTTATAATTTTTTATAAATAATTTCTTTTTTATATAATTTTTTTTTATAAATTTTTTTATATAATTTTTCATTTCTATAAAAAAAATTATATATACATTTCTTTATATATAAATTTTTTTTTTATATAATTGTCTTTATATAAAAATTTGTTTAATATAATTTTTTTTATATAAATTTTTTTTAATATTTTTTTTTCTATATAATTTTTTTTTTTTTCTTTTATAAGGTTCGAACAACTGTGCGTCTCCCTACAACACACATTTGTTCAAATCATCAAAGCTTGGCTAGTTGCGATTCATCGTGCCAAGGGATCAGGACATTGTACATACAGTACATTCACTTCCCCTCATACACTCCTTCCTTTTTTCCTCTCACTTTACTTTACTTCTCTCTCTCTCTCTCTCTCTCTCTCTCTCTCTCTCTCTCTGTTACACACCTCATCCCTCCTCATCCTCCTCCTTTTGCTTCTTGCTATCTATCATCTCTTCTTTCGTCTCCCTTCTCCTTTTATCCCCCGTCTTCCTCATCTTCTAAACACACTCATCCATTACTACAGTCAGGAGTAAACATATTTCCTATCCCACTCATCTCTCTCCTCTGGATATTCACCATTATTTTCCTATCCCACTCACTTTTAATGTTTTCTATCCCACTCACCATTCTCCTCTCTCTTTCACCCATTTCTTAACCTGTTATTTCTCACATATTTACATCTAATGCATAATACATATCTTTCATTATATACTGCCCGCATCATATCTTAATTAAAGCAGGTCAGGAATGCTAAAGGGATCATTGTCTCTCATTATTTTTGTCTTACTGGAGATACTTTTGATATAAACATTCTCTGTGTTTAAGATTCTAAGCCTTCATTATTATACATTGGCTTTTATTTATAGGGGCATTTTTATAAGGAACAATAAAACAAAACGAAGCCTCCTAACACACACACACACACACACACACACACACACACATAAGATTGAGACAAACAGAGACAAACATTCCTAGCACATAAGAGAGCTGTTTATTACACATATTGGGTCCTTAAATTGATATTTCCCAAAAATGTTGAAGAGTAACGAAGCGAATGTAAAGAATGTACGAGACCAGAAAGATCAGCCAGGCACAAGGGAGAGGGAGATAGGAAGGAGGGACAAAAACCACGAAGGAAAAAAAAGAAAGAAAAAGATTGAAAGGGAAGAGTTACGGGATACAATGTTTGAATCGAGTACATAAGTTGCCAAGTCTAAGGTATTCACTCACAGTTGGGTTAATATTGTAACATCCGCTGCAGTAATACGTTCAAAGGGTACGTGCTGTTCTTAATGTTATCCAACGTATAGGCAATAATGGTTTGTTACAGCTGAACACCAAAGAAGTAAATAAATTTTAAGCGGTAAGGCCGGGGATATGTTGAGCGGTCTTCACTCCACACTGGGCGGGTTACGAAACGAAAACCCTGTTGGGCAAATAAGGGACTGTATATGTAAGAACAAAAGTTCCTTGACGCTCCATTCTTTTACTTTAGATGTATTCAGATAAGACTAGTATATCGCTTGTTGTTTTAACCATGCAGCTTTCCGTCGACATAGCTTTCTTCCCATGTATCTCGTAAACCTTGAATGATGAACGGAGTAACATCAGTGTGTTAGAACAAACTGCTAACAGGGAATGTCCGCGAACATTTGCTGGTGACTGTAGCCAAGATGGGACCCGGGTGGAGGGAGACTCCTGGGATCATTAACGCTCAGTCTGTGTGCTGCCTCTACTGGTGAGTGGTTGTGTCTCCACCTTTTCTATTGTGTATGTGTGAGTGTGTGTGTGTGTTCTCCTTTTCTATCGTGTGTGTGTGTGTGTGTGTGTGTCTTCCTTCTCTGCTATGTGTGTGTGTGTGTGTGTGAGCAAAGAGATAATAATTGTTGAGATGATCGGGGAACATAATCATTTTGTAAGAAAAGTCATTGGTTTGAAAATGACACTGAGTGAGTGCTGCGATGACTCCACAAACTTTCGTGAGGTAATCGTACATTTCCTGCAAACGGATCGTGGTTGTGGCATTTAATTAATAGGATAGTACAGTGTTGGTAACTCTTGAGAAACTGATTCCTTCAAACTATTCCCAGCAATAGAACAGCACTATTTTTGTTCATCTAGTCCTGTTTCCTGGTATATTTTTGGAGGAATCACGGCACTCCAATGTACAGTCTCCTCCACTGCCACGTTCATCACTCCAGCGTTGTCAATGTGTGTACCCCACAAGGTGTGAACCTCCAGTTTCGACTCGTATATCAGAAACACATGCCAGTATTAGTGGGGGGGAGGGTAATGGAGGGGTGTAGGCATGGGAGTGGTTTGGTGTTGTACGGAAGCAAACTAGAGTGGGGACTGTAACCAGTAATGTTGTACTATATAAATAATTATGTTACATAACAAATATGACATTTGTTGACCACAACATTGTGATGATTAGGAAAGTCTTTTGTTATTGTTTGTTATCAGTATACTATGCAGTCACACGGTAAAAGAAATGCTGGGTTGGTGAGGCAATAGTTAGTTTCTGCCAGATGTTTCTATGAATGTTTACTATAACTTATAATTAGCCAGCGATCAGCAGAGCATCGTGGCTCTGATTAATATCTAATGTTCTGCATCATAACGTTAATGATAGTTACTGCACAATGTGGAGTTTGAGAACGTCACCATGTTCCTAGAACATAACTCATCAAAATCAGACCTCATAAAATTCCATAGGTTAGTCCCTCTAAGTTAGTCATTTTGACGATGGCTGTATTTTCTCTCAATTATAACAAATTCCATCATTTTACGAGCATTGTGAACATTGGTAATAGTGTCATGACTATTGATATTTTACGACATTACTAAGCGGTTATACACGGATTGAGCGCGGATACCAACAAAATCAACACATTCACAGTTAAAATCGCGAATGCCTTGGAGGTCATCTCTCTCTCTTTCTCTTTCTACACATTAATTGGCCTGCACAGTTGTGGCACTCGTTAAGCCAGATCATGACTTAAACTCCATTGAATTAATTAAATAAGTCGTCTTGTTTAAATATGGTATGGATATCACATATACAGCATGTTCCTGAATTCCACCGACAAAATTTAGGAATATATCCTCCATCGAAAAACAAACCCACAATATTCTATAGTGAAATGTGAATTTTTTTTTTTTTTGTAAACGTGTGGCAGCCCAAGTCAGTACACTTTGCTGCCAACCCAACACTGGGCCACAGGTGTTGGGGGGTGCCACCAGTGTTGGGTTGGCAGCAAAGTGTACTGACTTGGGCTACCACACGTTTACAAAAAATAATAATTTCACATTACACTATAGAATATTGTGGGTTTGCTTTTCGATGGAGGGTATATTCCTAAAGTTTGTCGGTGGAATTCAGGAACATGCTGTATATAAAGTGCAAGCTAATCTGTCTCAACGTGAAATATTAGAATATTAACTTATGTATACCGTGAATCAACCAACACCTTGAAGCTCAACTGTATTCATCAACTCCGACATATAGGAAGCATCCAACACCTCAATGATATGATTTATGTTTTCATCCTCAACTGATCCCTCTATGATCACAGAGTAATGTCAACAATAAAGGCTATGAAAGGTTCATTATGTAATGAAATATATATAGTGAAATATCTTGGTCGGAATTGTCAAACAACAACTTATAATGACCACTGTTGATCAGTACACCACTACCACTGTTCATAATTATCATCAAATGTAGAAACTTTGTTGTTATTGATAAATCTGTGTCATCGTCACAAGCTAATTACCACATTGCAATAACTATCTTGGAGGGAGGAGACTAACTTGGAGGGACGAGTCTATCTATACTTGTGAGGCCTATAATGGTGCTGTGGAATATTATAGCAACACCGTCACGTGCTGAAATGCCACACTCGAATTATTATTCTTACGTGCAGTAACTATCATTAACGTAATGATGTAGAACATGAAAAAAATAACCCAACGATATGTTACTATAAATTCTCTTTAACCGACTGAACATTCATAAAAATATCACCTGACCGAGACGACTGTATTACTGGTTACAGTCCCAGCCCTACCCTGCCTCCATAGTACACCCCACCACACCCAAGCCCCCACCACACCTCCATCAACCTCCCACTGACTCATACTGATATGTGTTTCGGATACTACTGTCGACGACACTGGAGGTTCACACCTTGTAGGTTAAACACATTGACAACGCTGGAGTGATGAACGCGGCAGTGGAGGAGACTGTACAGTCGCGAGCCGATGGAATGGAGACACGAGCACACTCATCATGGGGTCGCTTCAACCTGACGAGTTATTGAGAGAGAGAGAGAGAGAGAGAGAGAGAGAGAGAGAGAGAGAGAGAGAGAGAGAGAGAGAGAGAGAGAGGTGGAGGGTATGGAGGGAGAAAGAGCAAGAGAGGGAAGGAAGGGGAGGAGAGGCGCCAATAACAGTGGCTGTAGGTCTTTCATTATCTTAAGGATAAATTAATGATTGATTTTGGGCGAAGGGACTGAAGGAGATGGAGTTTACATTGACAAAGTTTTAATTTGTTTTGTTTTTTTTGCATTGTCATCATACTTTTAAGAGTGCTCTCATATGTGAGTATTGTTCGATATCAGAACTGTAATGACATCAGATGGGATGGGTGTCTATAAAACTATACTTATTTAATGAATGGGCTATATTCAATGCTAAAAATGTTTTAATAATAATTAATATTACACAAAATAAGGAGACCCACAAGAATTCTTATTTTTATGTGAAAAGAAAATTCTGTAAAACGGAGTGAGACAGAATTCCTCCTGCAGAATATAAACTTATTTCAGGTGAAGTGAGGGTTCGAGTCATGTAAACCGCAGTTCCCTTTACACACACACACACACACACACACAAGGCAATTGATCCCACACTTTGTAGGTATCGCAAACTTAACAACTTAACACATGGAAAAAATAACTTGTTCTATGTTACCCTTAGTATATTATTGGATTTCAAGTAAATTTCAGGCCATAATAAGGAAATAATTAACACGTAGGCATAGTAGATTATAGGTAGTTACTATTAGTGAAACATACTGTATGATAATCAGTGTTGACAACCAGAAGAGCAAAAACAATAGTGTTCTGTTGCTTGGAATAGTTTGGAGGATTCGGTTGCTCCAGATTTACCAACACAAAACTTCCCCCTTAAACAAAAACATTAACAACAACAACAACAACAATAGCTACTACTACTAATACTACTTTCACTACTGATACTAACTCCACTACTTTTACTATTGCTAAAACAAAAACAACAACAACAACAACAACAACAACAACAACAACAGCTACTACTACAAATACTACTTTCACTACTGATACTAACTCCACTACTTCTACTACTGCTTAAACACACAAGGCGCTTGATCCCACACCTTGTAGGTGTCGCAAGATTACCAACTTAACACATGGGAAAAATAACTTGTTCTATGTTACCTTTAGTATATTATTAGATTTCAAGTAAATTTCAGGCCATAATAAGGAAATAATTAACACGTAGGCATGGTAGATTATAGGTAGTTACTATTTGTGAAACATACTGTATGATAATCAGTGTTGACAACCTTTGAGGTGTCAGCCTTCCTTCCTGGCCAGCTTAATGAGACTCAAAAAGTTTTTACGCGTTCATAGACAAAGTGTTCAAGATACTGTGTGTATTTATCCTTAAAAATAATGGCTACCGTCAAGTAACTAATAACATTAAATTATAATAATGTGGTTGATTGCAGAGTGTTGTTCTCTGTTTGGGTATTTTGCTGTCGAAGCGAGCCCGACAAAATTATAATGACGAGTATTTAAGTGCACACAATACTGTAAAGGATTAATCCAATATAAGACTAACATCAGTATTGTGCTATTACATTTAATACTTATTTTATGGTGATATTACTACACCTTTAATGCCACAATATTAAAATGATAAAACTGATAATAGTATGGTGACAACGTAAAAGGCAATGTACAGTTTTACTAACTTCAGTTCCATTTCCACAAAACATTACATAATTAAAATTTTGTCTTCTATTAATTTTAATGTTTATAATTATGAATTTAGAAGCGGCTAACGTCTGATTTTCACTCACAAGACTTAATTATTTATGTTGGCAATCTAGCAAATGACTCGTCCAATGCATTTTGAGAGCCAGAAGTGTAACATTATGCTCCAGACAAAGAGAATATGTTCGTCACCTCTTATTCGTCCAGGTTTAAGAGAAATCTGTGGTAAATGTTTACTTAATAATTTGGTTATGTAATTATTGATGAATGTTATGTTGCAATGGATAACATATTGTTCTATTACTTGACATTTTTAAGCTAACTATCACACAGTTCACATTGGTGAGCTTAGTGTGGCGATAAATTATGATGTCAGTTATTTACCCAACTCGAAAACATTAATCAGTTATCCCATATCCCTATGTCCGTCTTACTCGTATATACAATTAATAAGTCCACTCATCCTGTCACATCTTCACTCACGTCCCTCATGCAGACATCCCAAACCACCATCAATCCTTCTTCCTGTATCTCCCTCTCACCTGTGAATGCTTTGAATGAAACTATATTATCTCATAGAGAAGTGACAACACTCCACCAGCCCCACCATAACCTCCCCTCATCTCTCTCTCTCTCTCTCTCTCTCTCTCTCTCTCTCTCTCTCTCTCGTCAGGTAGAAGCGATCCCATGATTAGGGAGCTCGTGTCTACATCCATTACCTCGCAACTGTTCCATAATTATAGTGTCCCCTTAAAGTTGGATATGTTTAGTGAAGTGTGTGAACTTCGTACGTCCGGGGAAGCTATATAGTCTTGGAAGATAATAGGACTGTAAAGGTGAAATGAAAAAAGGGTCAGTTGTGGACGAGAAGATAATATTAACTTAGAATGAAACGGAGAAGTGACAAGCATGAACGAATAAACATTGATGTGAATATAATCAGGACAGGATGGATGGTTCCTCATGTTAATTAATCCGAATTTTGGTCTCAGATGTTCACAAGACGAATGATTAATCTGCACTTTAGTGATACAGACGGTACAGATAATTCATAACTATGGAATATTTTCATTCGAAGGTATATTAATATTTTCAAATATTATAAATATTACTCAAAACTAAAGTAGATTATAACTATTAACTCCTCTACTTCTACTACTGCTTAAGGGGGTAATTCTTTTTTGATACACTGGAGTGCCATATTTCCTCCAAAGTATGCTAGGAAACAGAACCAGAAGAGCAAAAACAATAGTGTTCTGTTGCTTGGAATAGTTTGGAGGATTCGGTTGCTCCAGATTTACAAACACAAAACTTCCCCCTTAAACAAAAACATTAACAACAACAACAACAACAATAGCTACTACTACTAATACTACTTTCACTACTGATACTAACTCCACTACTTTTACTATTGCTAAAACAAAAACATTAACAACAACAACAACAACAACAACAACAACAGCTACTACTACAAATACTACTTTCACTACTGATACTAACTCCACTACTTCTACTACTGCTTAAACACACAAGGCGCTTGATCCCACACCTTGTAGGTGTCGCAAGATTACCAACTTAACACATGGGAAAAATAACTTGTTCTATGTTACCTTTAGTATATTATTGGATTTCAAGTAAATTTCAGGCCATAATAAGGAAATAATTAACACGTAGGCATGGTAGATTATAGGTAGTTACTATTTGTGAAACATACTGTATGATAATCAGTGTTGACAACCTTTGAGGTGTCAGCCTTCCTTCCTGGCCAGCTTAATGAGACTCAAAAAGTTTTTACGCGTTCATAGACAAAGTGTTCAAGATACTGTGTGTATTTATCCTTAAAAATAATGGCTACCGTCAAGTAACTAATAACATTAAATTATAATAATGTGGTTGATTGCAGAGTGTTGTTCTCTGTTTGGGTATTTTGCTGTCGAAGCGAGCCCGACAAAATTATAATGACGAGTATTTAAGTGCACACAATACTGTAAAGGATTAATCCAATATAAGACTAACATCAGTATTGTGCTATTACATTTAATACTTATTTTATGGTGATATTACTACACCTTTAATGCCACAATATTAAAATGATAAAACTGATAATAGTATGGTGACAACGTAAAAGGCAATGTACAGTTTTACTAACTTCAGTTCCATTTCCACAAAACATTACATAATTAAAATTTTGTCTTCTATTAATTTTAATGTTTATAATTATGAATTTAGAAGCGGCTAACGTCTGATTTTCACTCACAAGACTTAATTATTTATGTTGGCAATCTAGCAAATGACTCGTCCAATGCATTTTGAGAGCCAGAAGTGTAACATTATGCTCCAGACAAAGAGAATATGTTCGTCACCTCTTATTCGTCCAGGTTTAAGAGAAATCTGTGGTAAATGTTTACTTAATAATTTGGTTATGTAATTATTGATGAATGTTATGTTGCAATGGATAACATATTGTTCTATTACTTGACATTTTTAAGCTAACTATCACACAGTTCACATTGGTGAGCTTAGTGTGGCGATAAATTATGATGTCAGTTATTTACCCAACTCGAAAACATTATTCAATTATCCCATATCCCTATGTCCGTCTTACTCTCATATACAACTAATAAGTCCACTCATCCTGTCACATCTTCACTCACGTCCCTCATACAGACATCCCAAACCACCATCAATCCTTCTTCCTGTATCTCCCTCTCACCTGTGAATGCTTTGAATGAAACTATATTATCTCATCCAGAAGTGACAACACTCCACCAGCCCCACCATAACCTCCCCACATCTCTCTCTCTCTCTCTCTCTCTCTCTCTCTCTCTCTCTCTCTCTCTCTCTCTCTCTTTCGTCAGGTAGAAGCGATCCCATGATTAGGGAGATCGTGTCTACATCCATTACCTCGCAACTGTTCCATAATTATAGTGTCCCCTTAAAGTTGGACATGTTTAGTGAAGTGTGTGAACTTCGTACGTCCGGGGAAGCTATATAGTCTTGGAAGATAATAGGACTGTAAAGGTGAAATGAAGAAAGGGTCAGTTGTGGAAGAGAAGATAATATTAACTTAGAATGAAACGGAGAAGTGACAAGCATGAACGAATAAACATTGATGTGAATATAATCAGGAGAGGATGGATGGTTCCTCTTGTTAATTAATCCGAATTTTGGTCTCAGATGTTCACAAGAGGAATGATTAGTCTGCACTTTAGTGATACAAACGGTATAGATAATTCATAACTATGGAATATTTTCATTCGAAGGTATATTAATATTTTCAAATATTATAAACATTACTCAAAACTAAAGTAGATTATATCTATTAACTCTTCTACTTCTACTACTGCTTAAGGGGGTAATTCTTTTTTGATACACTGGAGTGCCATATTTCCTCCAAAGTATGCTAGGAAACAGAACCAGAAGAGCAAAAACAATAGCGTTCTGTTGCTTGGAATAGTTTGGAGGATTCGGTTGCTCCAGATTTACCAACACAAAACTTCCCCCTTAAACAAAAACATTAACAACAACAACAATAGCTACTACTACTAATACTACTTTCACTACTGATACTAACTCCACTACTTTTACTATTGCTTAAACAAAAACATTTACAACAACAACAACAACAACAACAACAACAACAGCTACTACTACAAATACTACTTTCACTACTGATACTAACTCCACTACTTCTACTACTGCTTAAACACACAAGGCGCTTGATCCCACACCTTGTAGGTGTCGCAAGATTACCAACTTAACACATGGGAAAAATAACTTGTTCTATGTTACCTTTAGTATATTATTAGATTTCAAGTAAATTTCAGACCATAATAAGGAAATAATTAACACGTAGGCATAGTAGATTATAGGTAGTTACTATTTGTGAAACATACTGTATGATAATCAGTGTTGACAACCTTTGAGGTGTCAGCCTTCCTTCCTGGCCAGCTTAATGAGGCTCAAAAAGTTTTTACGCGTTCATAGACAAAGTGTTCAAGATACTGTGTGTATTTATCCTTAAAAATAATGGCTACCGTCAAGTAACTAATAACATTAAATTATAATAATGTGGTTGATTGCAGAGTGTTGTTCTCTGTTTGGGTATTTTGCTGTCGAAGCGAGCCCGACAAAATTATAATGACGAGTATTTAAGTGCACACAATACTGTAAAGGATTAATCCAATATAAGACTAACATCAGTATTGTGCTATTACATTTAATACTTATTTTATGGTGATATTACTACACCTTTAATGCCACAATATTAAAATGATAAAACTGATAATAGTATGGTGACAACGTAAAAGGCAATGTACAGTTTTACTAACTTCAGTTCCATTTCCACAAAACATTACATAATTAAAATTTTGTCTTCTATTAATTTTAATGTTTATAATTATGAATTTAGAAGCGGCTAACGTCTGATTTTCACTCACAAGACTTAATTAATTATTTATGTTGACAATCTAGCAAATGACTCGTCCAATGCATTTTGAGAGCCAGAAGTGTAACATTATGCTCCAGACAAAGAGAATATGTTCGTCACCTCTTATTCGTCCAGGTTTAAGAGAAATCTGTGGTAAATGTTTACTTAATAATTTGGTTATGTAATTATTGATGAATGTTATGTTGCAATGGATAACATATTGTTCTATTACTTGACATTTTTAAGCTAACTATCACACAGTTCACATTGGTGACCTTAGTGTGGCGATAAATTATGATGTCAGTTATTTACCCAACTCGAAAACATTAATCAGTTATCCCATATCCCTATGTCCGTCTTACTCGTATATACAACTAATAAGTCCACTCATCCTGTCACATCTTCACTCACGTCCCTCATACAGACATCCCAAACCACCATCAATCCTCCTTCCTGTATCTCCCTCTCACCTGTGAATGCTTTGAATGAAACTATATTATCTCATCCAGAAGTGACAACACTCCACCAGCCCCACCATAACCTACCCACATCTCTCTCTCTCTCTCTCTCTCTCTCTCTCTCTCTCTCTCTCTCTCTCGTCAGGTAGAAGCGATCCCATGATTAGGGAGCTCGTGTCTACATCCATTACCTCGCAACTGTTCCATAATTATAGTGTCTCTTTAAAGTTGGACATGTTTAGTGAAGTGTGTGAACTTCGTACGTCCGGGAAAGCTATATAGTCTTGGAAGATAATAGGACTGTAAAGGTGAAATGAAGAAAGGGTCAGTTGTGGACGAGAAGATAATATTAACTTAGAATGAAACGGAAAAGTGACAAGCATGAACGCATAAACATTGCTGTGAATATAATCAGGAGAGGATGGATGGTTCCTCATGTTAATTAATCCGAATTTTGGTCTCAGATGTTCACGAGACGAATGATTAATCTGCACTTTAGTGATACAGACGGTACAGATAATTCATAACTATGGAATATTTTCATTCGAAGGTATATTAATATTTTCAAATATTATAAATATTACTCAAAACTAAAGTAGATTATATCTATTAACTCCTCTACTTCTACTACTGCTTAAGGGGGTAATTCTTTTTTGATACACTGGAGTGCCATATTTCCTCCAAAGTATGCTAGGACACAGAACCAGAAGAGCAAAAACAATAGTGTTCTGTTGCTTGGAATAGTTTGGAGGATTCGGTTGCTCCAGATTTACCAACACAAAACTTCCCCCTTAAACAAAAACATTAACAACAATAACAATAGCTACTACTACTAATACTACTTTCACTACTGATACTAACTCCACTACTTTTACTATTGCTAAAACAAAAACATTAACAACAACAACAACAACAACAACAACAACAACAACAGCTACTACTACAAATACTACTTTCACTACTGATACTAACTCCACTACTTTTACTATTGCTTAAACAAAAACATTTACAACAACAACAACAGCTACTACTACAAATACTACTTTCACTACTGATACTAACTCCACTTCTTCTGGTGGTGCATAAACAAAAACATTAACAACAACAACAACAGCTACTACTACTACTACTACTACTACTAATACTACTTTCACTACTGATACTAACTCCACTTCTTCTGATACTGCTTAAACAAAAACATTAACAACAACAACAACAACAGCTACTACTACTACTACAAATACTATTTTCACTACTGCTTCTACTTCTCCTTCTAATGCAAATGCAGCGATTCACATGTCCCCTTTATTTTTGCACTCCCCCCACCCTTTCCAGTTATACATTCACTAAAAGGGGCTTTCACTCCTCCAACTGTCCTTTCTTTTTCGACTGTTGCTACCTACCTCTTGTGTTTACTGTCCCACTACTAAATCACCTTCCTCCTCGGGCGTCATATGACCTCGCTGTTGTTGCGCTTAATATCCATCAATCCACTCATATTCTGACATCTGGACCCCCTTAACAAAGCAGAGTATAAGGTGATTGTAACCTCTAATACGACTAATACATTCATTCTTATTCACAAATGCTACATCCATTGTTTTAATTAAGGATTGTATAGATTTAATTTCCTAACGAAAAGCTAATTTCAGTAAAAATATAACACGAAAATATATATAATACCCATTGATTATTTTTATATTCTTCCACTGATCCAAAGGAGTTATAAATTAATGGGACTTCTGTTCTACTGTTTCTATCACTCATACTATTGTACTATCCTCCACCCCCAGGCTACCACTCATACTACCACTCATACTACCACTAATACTACCACTCATACTACTGTACTATGCCCCAACCCCAGGCTACCACTCATATTACCACTCATATTACTACTCATACTATCACTCATACTACCACTAATACTACTGTACTATCCCTCACCCCCAGGCTACCACTCATACTACCACTCATACTACCACTCATATCACCACTCATACTACTGTACTATCCCCCACCCACAGGCTACCACTCATACTATCACTCATACTACCACTCATATCACTACTCATACTACCACTAATACTATTGTACTATCCCCCACCCCCAGGCTACCACTCATACTACCACTCATATCACTACTCATACTACCACTCATACTACTGTACTATCCCCCACCCCCAGGCTACCACTCATACTACCATTCATATTATCACTCATACTATCACTCATACTACCACTCATACTACCACTCATATCACTACTCATACTACCACTAATACTACTGTACTATCTCCCACCCCCAGGCCCATCAAGCAACCAGACATACCCAAGACAATCATGGTGTGTGTGTGTCGTCAACCTGAGCACCTTGGCCAGATCTCCCTCGGGTACAGGTGGTTCATATTCCTGTTGGGCCTGGTGGAGACGATGATGTGGTCGGGCACCGTGTTCGGGTGGGCTCCCCTCGTGCACGTCATGAAGGTGCAAGGCGTTTATGTCAACCTTTGCGACCACCACCAAGACGGCCCCGACAACCACCACCAACGTTACTCCGACGGTCTTCAGGTATTCAATGCGGCCGATGGTAATGTGACGGATGCCATTATAACTCCAGCAGCAACGCCTTATTACACCACGACCAACACTATGACTACCTTCTATTTCAGCAGCAGTCTCCTTAGCTCTGAGGAAGCGATGTTTCCGGTGAGTTTTCATGATGCACTTTATTATACAGCTTATTGAATTTATATCTTACTAATCTGGTAAATATATACTAACCTGGCGAACATACACACATATCATTCCAGTTAATTAAATAGGGCCTTAAATACATGTTTTGAGTACATTCCAAAACTAAGCAGTATTGTAGATAGTTACTTAGCTATCATTACGTTAGTTATGTAGTCACTACGTAAAGTTATGTAATCACTACGTAATGCAAGGGACATGCATGTGTGGGTCGTGTGTATGTGTGTATATGTGGATTCCATAGGGTAGAAACTGAGTTACTAAACAACATTCATTCAGAGGAGACTGTACCACACCTGTTAGGCCTGTAGAGCTTCGTTATAAGCCCAGGTACTGAAGTTAATGGAAATGCTGTCTTACATAACCAATACGTATATTATCACATCTAGTTTAGAAGGTCACGTGTGTTCCTTTCGACTTTCCAGCCCTGTTACATTGTGTGAGAGGGCAGCAGTGTTACAAAACTTGTACTGTACGTCAACGATACGTTTTTCCTGCCCAGTAATATATCCCCTGTCTTACTTAATCTGGACAGAACATCCTTCCCATGATAGTTAGGAGGGGACAGGAAAAAAAAACCGCATATTTTATACAGCATCGGTAAAAAAGAGTTGCGGCCCCACAACAGCGGACCTTAATATTTCAGTGAATTTCATATAATATCAACACCTAACGATAATATTTTGAGCATATTGATTTGTTATTATGTAGGGAAAACAAACCACGAGGGCCCACTGCACCACTGAAAATTACCCCACACCATAACTGAATCTGGGTGCTTGACATTCTTAATTAACTACTTAGCATGAATCGAATGGACAGACACCGGATGAACGAATCACTCTGTCTGACTTCATACAAATGACTCTGAACGTACTCTCAGCACTGAACATTACCTTTAACCAGTCTTTCTCACGTCAGTCTTTGTACTAGTTTGTAAATTGAGCCGTTACTATTATAGTCTTGTTGTAGGGATGGCCTTGCTACCCACACATCAACAACAGCAACAGACTATCACCAAAGCCCGTAAGGAAGTAAAGACAAACTCACCATCATCTAGTAGTCAATAAGACATAATTTTTTTCCTAGTGATCAAAGTAAGCTAGCTAAAATAAGACTGTGTAACAATAATACAAGATGAAATGATAAATATTCACAGCCCTCCTAGTCGACTCCATGATTTCTACCCTTCTTACGAAACAAAATTGTTACCCATTAGCGTATCCGGCGAAACATGTTTGGGTTGAATAGATGAATACATGAGTATGGGATGGATTTTTTTGCCCCAGGTCGAGCCACAAAACCTTGTAGCCTTCTGTGTAATCATGTGTCCATTCGATGTCTCTGTTGTATTCTTTTGTTAGCCATATGTTATCCAGCAACCTTTACTTTTTGTAACTTTTGAGCTGCAGGCCTTAACTTTATACTTCCACCTGGACTGTCTTGAACGATAATATAAAATTTTTGCTTTTCTGGAGTTGAGGGGAGACTCTCTAATTGGTGAATTGGAAGGTCTCTGAATCCTCCAAACTATTCCAGAACCCCCCCCCCTCCCCCCATTTGAGTAAGTAATACTAAGGTTTGACTGTTTCCTGGCATAGATTGGAGGAATCTGAGACCTTCCAAATCACCAAAAAGAGAATCCGCCCCTTAATCTATAGACCAAATACTGTTGTTAGCTGTGTTAGCAAATTCAATACAAGCTGTGAATAATTTACCGTCGGCTACAGGAAATCAGAGAGATGAAAATGGAGTACAAGTCTTGTAAACAAACTAATCTCTCCCCACCTGCCTTTTCTCAGTCACATGTTTTCTACCTCGTCATGTCCAGTGTGTGTCTAACGCTTTCACCTCCCTTTCTACTTTAACAATACGGTACCCATCCCTTGGTGTAATATTCCACTCCACCTTCGTCAGTCAGTCTGTCTGTCTCTTCTTGTCTCTCTTCCTTTTACCTCAAAGTTTTTTTTTTCTTTCTTTCTCTCTCCTTCTCTATTCTCTCTGTCCCCTATTTCTTTATCTATTTATCTATACCGTCCTGCCGCCAAATCCACGTCTCTTTTTAATTCCCTGCCTCTCTCACAATCATCATCATCATCAAGTAGCGTTTTAGCCATTCTTAGAAATGTATAAGAATCGTGTTATGGGCGGTGACGATAGTGTGGAGCCTGCCGGGAACAACTGCTAAAGAAGTGAGAGAAATAAACTCATGAGAGGGCAGTGCGCGAATATTCAGTCACTGATAATTTATGCTCTACTACTAATTTCCGGAATGAAAGAGTTCAGCCAAATATTCTACACTTGTTCTGGTGCCCTATATTGTATTCTCTCTTGTCTATATATATATGTCAATGGTTTTCTTTCCTCCTAGTGAATAGTATCGTGAAGAAAACTATCGCGCCCCCCTATAGACTGAGAGACTTGACTCCTCTCTCTCTCTCTCTCTCTCTCTCTCTCTCTCGTACGCGGCTTGAGAGAGGGAGAGGAGGTGAGATCAACAGTGTTACCAGCTCAAAACAAGTCTGTCAGTCAGGAGTGGGCGCGCGATATTTTTGTCGACGATAGTACCTATATAGTGTGAGCTGTTTTACACTTATGATTTTTTTTGTTTTCCATGGTCGTTTTGAAATGATTTAGACTGGCTGCTTCGGTTTAAACTATAGCAAGTCGTATTCCTGCCGTCTGTCATTTGAGGTGATAGTCTGTATTGCGTCATCTGTGTACATTATATAACAAAGCACATGTGGCGTAGGAGAAGAATAGTTGTGTTTGTCATTAGGTAAGGATGCCCGGGCCACTCAGACGATGAGGGTGGAGATACTGCTGGGTTTATACACACTTTTGTTGAGCTCTGAGTTACAAAGTGGCACTGAGAAGAGTATCTGTGTTTTCTGTGATATGCAATTGTAGCATTTTGCACTGAAATACCTTTGTCCCTACCTTGTTGAAGACCTTGCTGATAAATGATCTCTCTCTCTCTCTCTCTCTCTCTCTCTCTCTCTCTCTCTCTCTCTCTCTCTCTCTCTCTCTCTCTCTCTCCTAATAATTCCTCTGTCCCTCTCTTTATTCTGACTCTCCTCCATTCCCCCCTCAATGAATCTCTCCCTCTCTTCCTCCCTCGGTTATTGACTCTTGCCTTTCTATTTACTTAACCCCCCATATACCGTACCTCCCCTATACCCCATTCCCGCACTACTTTCTATCACTATACATAAACACATAAATACATACATAGGTTCACTCGCTGATTCATACACAATTACAGCAAACATACATACATTTACTGTATATATATTGTAAATGCATACATACATACAAAGGAATACACAAGACATTCAAACAGCAACAGACCTACAGGTACTTTCGAGTCTGATAAGTTTTACATTATTCTCCTCTCGAAGTTCCTTGTGAGGTTTAGTGAGTTGCTGACATCATAGTAGCCTCTTACCCTTTGGTTCACCTTCCCAGTAACCAGCCATGTGGTATCTATGACTGACGCTTCACATTCAGGTATGTACCTCACACACAGCTTCCAGATATGGGTTATGGGTGAATATTCTGCTAGTGTACAGTTGCCAGCACTTATAACTGGTACATTCAGAGTTGTCAGTCCTCTAGTCCTGTACCAGTTATAAGTGCAGGCAATTGTACGTACTGTCGCGGCAAATAGTCCTTGACCAGTCAGTGATGGATCGCCGTGACCAACATAGGAGCGTCCGAAAACTCGAAACATTTATACCCATACTATCATCAGGCAGCTGACTGAAGTAACGAATCCACGTGCTCACAGTTCGAAGCAGCTGGCCGCACCTTTCCATCACAGGCTGATCAAGGACTATCTGCCGCGACTGTACATATATAGATTCACGCACGCCTACATAATTTGGATGTCATTTAATATTTGACGGTCGTTGAAATGTATCCTTTTCACAGGACACACACAAAAGCATTATTAATTAACAACTTACTCTCGAGATATATTCGTATGATGAAACTCCTTCTACTCAATGGCCATGTAATTAATATTATTGACCTATTCCTCCAACATATGCAGGGAACCAATGGCTTAAGGACCATGTGATCATATATGGGAATTAGTGGCTTTTGATTCCTCTTGACTGTGCCACGAAACAAGCTCGCTTTCACACTACTGTACCCGGTATCTCCATAATCATTCCCTAACTCACATTAATTTCACTCTCACTCCCACCATACACTCTTACTCACACAAAATGTCTTGATTCCCCCACACTACGCAATCTCATAAAAAAGATTCCCGAATCTACCCTCAGCTGAATTTAACAGTTTACAATTGTATTTAATAACTGCTAAAATTGATTGGCTAACTGAGGATAAATGAAAGCCGCCCTAAACTGCATGACCCTGTAGGTACAGTAGTGTAAGGGAGATGACAGAGAGGTGTGTATAACTGCTAATATACGGTACACGCTAGCCTTATAAAAAGATATTATTTTCGACTAAAATTCTTCCACAAATAGCTTAATTAGATATTTATTAAAGGAAATATAGCATAAACTATAATCTGTTTGCTACAACGTAGCCATTTCTCAACAAATATTTACCAAATTTTGAACTGAAGTTCAGATGATCTCACAATAATATAAGAAGAACGAAAAGTCGGGATTGAAATCCCTCTGGGGTAATCTTTAGCCGATTATGCCCGGGAAGTGGGCCTGTCGGAGCGAAACATTTCCTTTCCTCCCTTACTTCACCTTACCTTCCATTCTTTTCTTTTTTTTCTATCATGTTTGCTGTTCCATGGATGTGTCCCTTTTCCATTATGGTATAAGGTATTTCTGTCTTAACAGTCTACAACTTTCACCTGTACACTCATTCATGAGAGAATCGACTTTCCTTTCCGAGTGGAAGAGATTTCTTGTTAAAATCGTTGCATAGTTGGTTTCTGTTAACTCGTTCCGAACGTCAAGGAGATACAGATATGAAGGGTAGCTTATAAGAGGAGAGCTGGGGTTCATACTGAACTGACTCCATTTGAATTAACTGTGGATGAAGCCAACCATAAATTGTGGCAAGTACCACAAAGTTTTCATTGCCTGGCGCTGAAGGTATAATCCCTCTACGTAAGATCTGAGTAAGATGGGAGAGAGGTTATGTTAGGAAGAAGAAGGATGGCGTGGCTGTGTTCGGTAGTATAAATGATGATAATAATGAATTTGAGGAGGAATGGGAGGAAGAAGAGGCGACGTACAGAGGTTGTATATTTAGGAAGGAAGTGGGCATGATTGGAAGTGGGTAGAGAAGGAAAAAGACTGCGTGGGTACATCTGAAGATAATAATGTGTGGGGCCTTTGGGAGAAAAGAGTGTGTGGGAACATTTGAATAAAAAAAAGTGCGTGGGGACATTTGGAGAAAGCGTAACATTATCATGGACCACCAGCTTGAGGTTGGAACAGTTCGTAACTTCTTCGGAGTATTGCGTAATAAAACATTTATTTAGCAACCAATCAACAGTGACAAATGTGCAAAGGAAAGATGAACTCCGGCGATATTATAAGTAGAGCTATCCAACGGGAATTTGCGTACCATCGATAAAATAAGTATCGGCACCCTGAGGTCTGATAAGATGTGAAACATTATAATTATAGTCTCTGGTTCAGTCGGTAGTGTTAATATGCCAACATATCCGTATAATTTCCCGTTAATCATAGGCAATGTTTCATATTGTCTCAGACTGAAATGGTGCCGATATTTTTTTTATCTAGGGTACATAATTGACAAAGGTAAGTAGATGGACAGTGGGTGTTGACCCCAGTACCCATAGACGGTAGATGACCCCTTGTGACTCTCCCAATTTCTTGTCCTCTCTCTTTCGATAATTTTTTTCTAATGACATTGGTGTCTCGGTCCTATATATACACGTGGCACCTGCCTGACTTGTTGAGACCCAGCTGAGGTCATCCACTGTTGATATTCTGAACCAACATGGAAACAAAACAACTACAGTGCAATCCATATGCTGCTTATGACACCCTTATGTGTATAATACACAAAGCAAACATAAATTAATGTTTTATGTGTGTGAAATATATATAGCGAGGACTATATGATTATGGAATATTACATTAAACTTTGAACTACTTGCTGATCATCTGAACTTAACCGGTCGCACATGTATACATGTGATGCAAGTATGCTGCAGGTCCGCGCTCTTGAACGTCCCTTGTAATTGGACAATGTTAAGTTTTACTATGGCAGTTGATGTGTTAATTCGGGTATAATGTGTTGGTCGTGTACCTTTGCTGTCGGGTAAGTACCGGTATATTCTCTTTTTTACCTACGGTTCCTAAGGTATTATTACCCTCTGATAAGCTACAGAGATTAATGTGTAGCGAAACTAAAAATTATTCATCATTAGACGCACTGTGGATTGGCCTAGTGACTGCATTTTAAGCTAAAACTGTCTCCCTCATAAAGTCGTGTTGAAGTGATAACACCCTCGCCTCGCCTGATCTGATTAAAACCTGTCCCTTTTCTCTGTGTGACGATGCCATGACAACCAAAGTAGAAAAACCTGTTTGAGATACCTTTTTTTTTGTCTTAGTGTATGATTTAATAGATAAAAAGGTAAGATTAATTCTGCTGCATCTCTATTTGTGCATGGACCTATGATATCAATTTGAGAAAAACAAGGCAAGACACATTACATGATGGCTTATTAGATGAAAACTGCCAACATTGTAGTATATTTTCTTTCTTTCAGTAAGGTAAGTAGACAGAGAATGAAGCGTTAGACATGAAAGAAATTAACATGGTTTTCATCAAAATGGCGTGAGTGTCTGGCCTAATGCTTTCCTTACGATTTGTGCAGAACACGACTAGAGGGTGTGACGCGCAGGACGCCAGGTTCGCTCTCATCTACGTAATAGCCAACGTGATGTACGCTGTGCCAGGGATCCTGATAGGGTACACATTGCACCACCTGGGCCTTGCCTTCACCAGACTAGCAGGAGGCCTCATGGTCACTGGTGGTTTCATCTTGCTCTCACTGATAACACAAGGTTAGTAACTACATACTTACCACCTATTTCAGGATACACCAAAAATTTAACTAAGAAATGTTGCTATATAATTATATCCAAGTGAACCTTTAATGGCAAAACTCACTGCAGAAATAATGATGTTCAAATTTACACCTTTATCACAACGAGGACACGAAAATATCAACATTGTTCTAAGCGGAAACTGCATCACAACAAAGAAAAAGTTAACATACAGTGATACACACGTAAAAAGCTGTACAGGTACCAAATAGAAAATATTTACTACAATTGGACAAAGTCTATAATTATTGACTCCAGCTTCCAAAATAATACTCGACCATAACTGACGGTAATCTGGATATCTGAGTTAACGATCTAGGTGCAACAGAGCACAATGTTATTAGACTGACCTTCCCTGAGCTGCTATATTGGGCAACTTGGATGAACAGCTGCCATTTTATCTCTATTTTTCTAAACCTGAAGTCTAAAAGTTTCTTAGAGTACTGTAGATGTGTCGCTAAAAGCAGGTTTGATTACCATAAACCACTTCTTTTTTTTTTTTTTTTTTTTTCAGTTAAGCTGTCACCACCATAATTAATCTAACCCATATATATCACCTAGAGAGAGAGAGAGAGAGAGAGAGAGAGAGAGAGAGAGAGAGAGAGAGAGAGAGAGAGAGAGAGAGAGAGAGAGAGAGAGAAAGCGAGTTAGGGAGGCAGGAGGGGAGGAGAGAAGGGAGGTAGGTAGAGAGGGTAAAGTTGTAAAACATTGTGGTGGGTCAGGGTGTGGTAACAGGAGAGGTGGTGGAAAGGGTAGAGGGGAGAGGAGGTGGTAGAGAAGTTGATGGTTTGGATGACAAGTTTTAGCTTAGGGAAGGCAACATTGGGGTTGGGGGAGCAGTGGGAGTTCCTCTAGTTCGGGGTTGGGGAGGGTCGAGTGGAGGTTAGTTAGAGATGGAACTATCGTAGGTTGTGGTGACAGACTTTAACCTGTTAAACCTCCCCGTATACAGTGGCTGCCTGATAACAGTGTAGGGGGGTGAACGGAGTGACCAGGTGTCTGAAGAGTAGTAGGAGTGAGACCTCGTCAATTATCCATTCGTGTGTAGTGATTCCGTCTTCTTAGGGCAAGAGAGGAGGGATAGAAGATCGCCAGTACAGCGTCCCTGACGGAAACCATACTGATGATCTGACAGAAGATCATGACGAGTAAGGAAGGTGCATTTGAATTTTGCTGTGAGATTTGATTCGAAGACTTTAGATAGACAAGAGATCAGAGCAATGGGGCGATAGATGTGGGGTTGGGAGCGGTCACCTTTCTTCGGAACAGGTTGGATCAAAGCAAACTTTCAGCAAGAAGGAAAAATATTAGATGACAGACAAAGACGAAAAAGTGGTAGAGGTGTGTCACTGGCTTTAGATCACAATTTACCTCAATAGGCCAACAACATTACAGATCCCTAATAGGTCATTATATCAACAGGCGAGCCAGACTACCTGTGGGCTGCCGTGCTGCTGCTGTCGGTGGGAGGAAACACAATGAGGATGGCCGGGCTGCAGCTGGCCGACCTCTTCCCTTCCAGCGGTACCACTGCCATGGCCATAATGAGTGGCATATACACTCCCTCAGCTGGGGTCATGGGGCTGCTGCAGGTGTGTGTGTGTGTTGTGTGTGTGTGTGTGTGTGTGTGTGTGTGTGTGAGAGAGAGAGAGAGAGAGAGAGAGAGAGAGAGAGAGAGAGAGAGAGAGAGAGAGAGATATTGTTCCTACCTTGAGCCTCTCATGTGTGGAAACTTAGCAAGGGACAAGTAAAGGGGGTCGCTACACATTACCTGTTTTGTCTGCAGGTGATGTTCGAGATGGATATAGCGTGGCAGTACTGTTGCTGGATAATGGCCGCTGCTGCATTCTTTATTGTGATCCTTACGCCACTGTTTCCCAGACACCACGTCCCTTACGCTCGTCTCTGTAAGTATTGGAACTGCACATAATTATATACATACGCAATCACAAAAGTAATTAATTAAACATATTTCAATCGTTTTGTTGACTTGGGTGCTTTTTTTCGCACCGTTACGGAGTTACGACGTTTGAAGAAAATATGTTGAATTGCCTCGCAAATCTATCTCATATGAGGTTAGCATCCCATCAGTAAAGATCCATGTTGTAGCAAGTAGCAGAAATATTCCCAACTAAACTAGATTATAAGTATAGCCTACTGAAGTTACAGGAAGATGCTACTCCTCCCCACAGGATTTGTGTCCAGTGATGAGTGCAATATTTATAAATATGAAACATTTGGAATGGAGGCAGTAACTCTACCACTGATGGTGCTGCATGTGTGTGTGTGTGTGTGTGTGTGTGTGTGTGGCCAACTCACATTCAGTTACCGGTACCCATTATCTTTTCAATAGCCGATATTCCATAACTGTGCAAAAACACTTCGATCAATAATACTCTGTTTCCTTAAAAGGACGAGTCAACTGTATGAAGGAACATGAACGCAGATTGTATACGTCAAACAACAATAAGGGGTCCCGATTCTTTAGTAAGATAATGCCATTCTGATGAGAGAAAGGAGTGATAGAAAAAAAAACCGATAGTAATAGGAAAGGAGTGACAATTAAATAAATGAAAGGGATTATATAATGTCAGAAGAGATGTGAAAAGCCCTAAAGCACTATCTGCATCACCTCAGGAAATTCCTCCTGGTGATTCTAAAATGGGTAATATCTTAGAAAGATTTCAAAATCTATTCATGAGTACATACATCTTGATAATCACACATATGGTTTCTGTAGTCTTATAGTGGTTATATAAATATTGATATACTTTTGCACACACAAACTGCCCTTTCCATGAAACCTGTGGACAAAAAATTATAATACACACTTAAATATATTATCCCAGGTCAGTTCCCGTCTTGGTCAGTCTTTAAACCTGTACACCCATCAGTTATTTATGTCCCTGAATATCAAAACTGTTACCATGGAGTTATAATTGTTGGAAAAAATTGCACTTGAAGTTTTGCTAAGAAACTACTAAAGCGATAAGCCAAGGTCTTACTTATTCTAATTCTGTTCACATTTGAATTTGGGGTCCTCGGATTGCATTCTCTCCCAGCTTTGTGTTTCTGGTATTTTTTAATAATAATAATTTAAAATTTTCCTCTTTTACAGATGAGGAGAACACTAGCGGAGATGAAGAGCAGCGGGAGGAGGAGAACGAAAATGGAGAGACGGAAGGCGAGGAAGAAAATAATGACAACAAAAATGAAAAAGCCAGCATTAAGAGCAGTTTGATGTCCGTCTCCTCATTTGTCTATATATATTGGCTGATATGTAATCTCTTGGGTGTGACACTTTTCAGCACACTCTTCAACGTCTGGATAAACAAGGTGGCAACGACACGGGAAGAAAGTGAGTGGGAACATTTGGTTGTAGCTGCAGGAGAATTACCCTTAGACATATAACAAAATTGTAATGTTCTTAGCTAATTGGTGGTTACTGTCTGACTCCCTAAAACTGTTCCATGAATTAACACTTACACTGTACTGTAGGAAAATGCGTAAAGAAACAATTAAGAGGAAAAGGTAACTACCAAATCTGCGGACATCACAAGTCCATTAATAAAGGCATCAACTGCCAAACTGGAAGTCAACCAGTGTGCCATCATATGGGGATCCTGTACAGTCAATTAAGGCTCTGAAGCAGGGGCACATCTACAAGGTTGCTACAGATCCACCAAATCAAACCCTAGATCAACTAATGATATCCTATTTTCTAATTTAGGTAAACTTACAATTTGTTGTCGTTGTGTTTTAGCGAGCCTGTACTCGAAATTGTACGGATGGGCCAACATCATGTGTGTGGCTTTCCTCCCGCTGCCTGGTATTACCATCAAGCTGCTGGACAGAGCCTTCACCAGAGGTATTATTTGTTTGTATAATGTATAGTTGTAGTCCTAAGAGTCTGACAAAATATTTGACCTTGAGTGTTATGATACAAGAAAAAGCAATGGCAATATCTGATTCTAGTTCCATGCAGTTCATATTATTTTGACTGACTTGGCTGTGTGTGTTGTGTTGCAGGGAAGAGTGGTTTGGTGGCACTCGTGGCGAGCCTGCAGGCGATGGTGGGCCCCATGACTGTCGTGAGTCTCTCAGTCACTCTCCAGATCGCTATGATGCTTTTCCTGTCCCCCTGGGCCATCTACGTAGGCCTGGCTGCTCTCATGATCAACAGAACCTCCGTACTCGCTGTTGGAAATCCATTTGTCAGAGTCAGGTACAATTATTATACTGCATGTGGTGGGTTTGGAAAGAGGTCATAATTATAATGGTAGTACAATTTCACAGCCAGTTCAGCTCATGAGTATTATATTATTTACGGGCACGTTTACACTTCTGCTGGCTGCATCACTGCCCTTACATTACTAATTTTTCACATAACTTAATACTTTACATACAACATGCAACCTTATTTCAGTTCTCTGAGTAATGCCAGAGAAATTTACTCATCACCTGCAGTCCTCATACAGTCACAAAGTTGAAAACTATAATATATGGTTCTGCATTTCGGCACAAAGGTTATCTCAGATATTACAGTAGTGTACTCGTAGTTTCTATCGTAAAAGCAAAATTAAGAGAAATGGTGGAAGTAACTTCATGGTGAAGTAACTTCATGTGTGGATAATTCCCCAACCATAATGATTAAGTTACATAACCTTAGAAAATAATTACAAACTGGTTACCTCCCCATGTATTTAGCTTTCAACTGTACTAGGCTGAAACATATGTGTAGCACAAGGCCCTGGAGTGTCGAAGCTCTTATCACTGAGCTAAGATTGTTGCTAAACTAGTGGAGTTATATTCTATCGAGTTAAACATTCAGGTCATGAACCCCACCAAGGTTGCAGGAGAGCGCTAGCCCCTTTTGACAAATCTCAAGCCTGGTCCACTGTGAAACTAAGGCGAAAACCCCAGGCTATTAATTAGCTTCTGGCTAGCACAGTGCTAGAGTCTGCGGCTGCAATCCTGCGGCCCAGCGTTCGATCCTTGCTCGGGACACGATAAAAAATCTTTCACTGATGCCAGAGGTTACCACCCCTGTGAGCAAGGGGTGGGGGGTTTGAGTCAGCTATCTGAGGTCTTCTTGCTTACGCAGCCATAGCCGAGGCTGACTCTGGTCTCACGTGGGTGGAGGGAGAGGTCTTTGGGCCACTCATCATCTTTGTGATGCGTGCTATAGTTGTGTTTCATACACACAGTGTGTGCTACACTCTGTCCCATTGGCGGACCTTTATTAACCTTTAGTTCTTTTCTAAAACCTAATCACAGTTTATGGATGCCGTTTTTCAAGTATCTGATAATTTTTGTAACCCAGCTTAACAAAAATAGTGCAAAGACCTAACGCAAAGTGCTAATCTGTTGACATTTAACGTACATGCAAAGTTAGTATACTGTAAAACTCATTCTCATTACCCCTTCTCACTTATGCAAGACATAATCTAAAACTTGTCAATATCCTGACAATTTTACAGTATACGTTAATTAAGGCACCTTGTGATGTCAGAAAATTGGAGATAAATGAGTTCTTCAAATATTGCCACGAAACACCACCTATATGGAAGGAATTTGTCTCGTGGAATAGTCAGGAAAAATAAGAAGCCACCAAATCTCATACACGATCACAGGGTCCTTAAGGGGGTGCGGGAGTAGGGGACAGGCTTGGGGGGGGGGACTGGGGGGGTGCGGGAATAGGGGGACAGGCTTGGGGTGGGTAGTAAGCCTGTCCCCTATTCCCGCACCCCCCTAACCCCCACCAAGCCTGTCCCCCTACTCCCACACCCCCCAAAACCCCTTGCACCCCCCTAAACCCCCCCCCCCCCCAAGCCTGTCCTCCTGTTCCCACACCCCTTTAAAGTGAGGTAAGAGGGTATAATGTTGTCAGGTGGTTAGTGAACAATGGTACTTCTTATCTATGCCAAAACATCACCTAATATAACGTAATGTATTTCTGGGCAAAAACTTCAGGAATCTGTAATAATAATTTATTTTTTTTCAATTTCATTCGCTTTAAGGTTCCAGGTAATAGTGCTAAGGTCTTATATAATTATAAGCTACATATAATATTTCCTTCTGCATCACTTAATTATATGTTTGCATTCTATACTAAAGTTTTATGTGTTTTATATCCATGTACAGGTTCCCTGCTGAGCATTTCAACCGACTACAGGGTATTCAGGATACCATCATATCTATCTTTACCCTCCTCCAGTACCCACACTTCACCTGGGCACAGCACAACTACCCCATGGTCAGTGTCAGTGGCATGTGTGTGACTGATATTAATTTAACGAAGTGAAAATTTTCTGTATATGCAGTACTTTTGTTTAAAAAAATAAGAAATCGTAGCATTGACTGATATGCATACAAGGTACTGGACTTTATTTAGTCCCTATGTTACTCAAAAAAACTGAACCTAAAAAACACTGACCTCAGTAGAATAGATAACTTTGTGTTAAGAAGGGAATCACCAGGCTGTGGGCCTCTCCACCCTTAATACCTCCATTGGGTCAAGTGTACGTATGTACAGTTGCCAGGACTTATAACTGGTACAGTCAACATTGTCAATCCACTTCTCCTGTACCAGTTGTAAGTGCTGGCAATTGTACGTGTGAGCATAGGAGTGTTTGTAGTAGTTTCTTAAGGGGAGATTCTCTTGTTGGTGAATCTGAAGGTCTCCTATTCCTCCAAACTATGCTACGGAACACATCCCCTATTCGTTCCATTATTTTCGTCTGTTTCCTGACACAGTTAGGAGGAATCAGTAGCCCTCCAATTTACCAAAAAGAGAATCTCCCCTTAAGGACCCTGTGATCCTGTATGAGAGTTGGAGGCTTTTGATACCTTCCTTTATGCCACGAAACAAACTCCTTCCATATATAGGTGGTGGTTCGTGGCAATATTTGAAGGGCTCATTTATCTCCAATGTTCTGACTACATCACAAGGGCCTTTAAAGAGTTCCTCAGACTGATAAATTGTCATCCAGTGAAGGCAACTCATCTGGTTAAATGCTTCTTCCCCCAAGACTTGCGCTCATCTACACTCTTAATTAACACTGTGCCCCAATATCCTTCTCCTGTCTTACTTTACCCCTTCAATAGCTTCGACTACAAAAGACAGCCCTGTAAAAATATTAATATGGCAGATCAGTTGCTGTCTGCTATCTCATGTAACCTCTGCCCCCGTCCATATACATACATATATTTTCATTTCCCTGCAGGCTATAGGTGCGATGCTGTTGGCTATGGCTGTGAGTATAGTCCAGCCTCTTCACCTCCTGTTTCGTCAGTACCTCACCAGGGTACTTACATCACCTGGCGTCATCACACAACTCTAGTACCACACTCAGATTAAGGACCCTGTGATTGTGTATGAGACTTGGTGGCTTCTGATTCCTCCTGACTATGCCACGAAACAAGCTCCTTCAATGTTGGTGGCGTTTCGTGGCAGAGTTTGAAGGACTCACTATCCTCCAATTTTTAGACTACATCACGGGGGTCCTTAACAGACACCCACATATATATAATTTATTCACTTGGTTCTCTGCTTTTCGCATCCTGTGTCAAGTACTAGGCACCCACCTTAGCGCCTACTTGGGCTATGCATCTGAAGCCATGTGGAAGTAAATGACAACAAAATTAATATTAAAATGGGAAAGGGAATGAATCAGAGAATGTTGGATACCAATATATTGTTACTTTATTGTATTGTATGAAACACAGCAGGAAATGTCAGTTCATTAATAAAATAACATTAATTTAATTAATATGTTCCTTGAATTATGAAGTGTACATCTGGAATATTCTTTAAGGCTCGATATATATATATATATATATATAGTCACGTATACATACGTGTGGCCTCGATTTCCCTTAGTTACCCTCTCAATCTATAGGCCTAGGCGCCGTCCTCCTTCTGGGTCAAGGCCATTCCCTACCCTACTTACCATTTGTCACCAAGTATTCTATCTATTTATATTATGTTGTATGTTATACTGTATTACCAAGTTGTATTGTGCTTATGTTGGATATTTAGATAATAAGGAATATTGTATTATTCTCTGTTCTCCTCCATGTTATGGGAATAAGTAGCTATTGGTAGGTCCTGATGGCCACCGTAGGTAACTACACCCTTCCAGGCTATATAGGCCATGGGTCGACCTTTGTGGCTTTGCTCTCCCTCTCTCTTGAAAGCTGTGGTTGACTGGTTGTGGTAAAACATTGGGACTGGGGAGCTCCCTTCGACAGTCGACCATGTGGGTTGGTAAAATTGTAGTCTGTGATTGTAGTTAGGTAGGAGTGCATTTCTTATTACTTGTGGAATTGTTATTAGTGTTAAGCACTCTGATTCATTATATAGAAAAACTTAACATTGTTTTATGTCCACTCCAACTCTTAGCTATTCTCACTCAGTCACCTACGGTAAAGTAACCTAACCTAAGATACCAAGATACCACCATTCATATTCAGAGACAAAGAACAGTGTTGTGGGCTAACTCTTGTTATCAGGTAGGTCATTTAAGGTGGAGAAGGGAGTGTTTGGGAAAGGTCTGCTATCTGAACACATACTGATCAATCTCTTAATTTAGAGGGGGGTTAGACGATGACAATATATATATATATATATATATATATATATATATATATATATATATATATATATATATATATATATATATATATATAGTTAATTCCATATTATGATATAGCCCACTAAGGCAGTAATAAACTAGGTTTGTATGCAGTATTTAATCTAGTCCAGCTGGGCATAGAACGATAACGCAAAAATGTCCCAAGCAGGTGCCCTAAGATCATCCATTATCCTCACTATCCGGTCGCCGGCCATGTTTTTTCCCAGAAGCGGCTCTGGGCAGCAGATTTTGTATTTTTGTGGAGATGGGCAACAGAATTATCATGAACAAAAGAAGATTTTAGGCTTTATGCCTATCGACCTCATAGCGTTGGGTCATTAAGGCAGTCAGTCATGTTACATCAACACATCTTCCCCCAGTCTACAAGAAACATACTTATGTCATCGCATATCAGGTGCGCAAAATGTGGCGAAAAATCTTGCATGTACTGTAGAAGTACTTATTCAAAACTTTTTGCTATTACAGCCGGTACCTACTTACTGCTAGGTGAACAGGGACATATGGGGTTGGGAAAATTGTCCAACAATTCCACTGACTCTGGAAACGAACCCGGGAACTCCCCGCGTGCTAGGCGAGTATGAGAACCATTACACCATCAGAACCTCCCTTCTATCATGAACGTTTGTCCTAAAAACATTTGTAATGGTTATCCGTCAATAGATTAACATTTTCTCTTTTGCGCATTGAAGAAAACTAAAACCTTTATTGGGGGAACCAATTAAATAATACGTAAAAGTATAATTTCCCTCAAATCTCAAAAAATTTTGAATAAGTACTTCTACAGTACTTGCACGATTTTTTCGCCACATTTTGCGCACCTGATATGCGATGACATAAGTATGATTCTTTATAGTGTTAGTTGTAATATAGGGAAACGTTTCAGTACAGGTCAGGGGCAAATCTTATATTATTTTGGGTGATCTTTCTTACAATTATAAAGTGAATTGATGCAACAGGTTTATTGGTATAATTATGGAGTACGATACACCATCACAATGCAGATTTTTCAATTCTGAATACTTTTTCGAATTTTTCTAATTTAAAAATAATATCAGACAAACAAAATTAAAGTTGGTTAGAAAAAGTAAAAACCGATGAGTTTAACAATGGTAATGAGATATTTGTATGGTAATGGTCTTGACTCAGCCATGGCAGTCACAGTAAGTTATGTCTATTAAACACTTGTATTGTTTTATATTGATTTTGTTTGCAATAAGCCAAGGTGTGAGTAAAAACTAAACACTGTACTAATCCTTTTCATAAACTGAATAAAAAAGAATGGACTAATTATGTTCTCAGGTGTCTTCTGATCATTTTTCTTAACCCTTGGACATCGTCTTTAATATAACGTATATCGTTAATACATGTATAACTCTGACCTATTTACATAACTACTTATATTATATCAACAAAATGCATACATTGGGTCACTTTCCTACAAAGCGATTATTCAACCCAGATCTCTGCTCTCATCTATGCTGTAGGATATTGCATGCAAGGAGAAGGACAATTTTGGCAACACAGGTGTATATGTTTCCATAAATATTAAGAATGCAGATCCTGTCATTGACATCTATAGTATAGTATATCCCTTCATGCAGGATGGATGGATAGATGGATGATGGATGGGTAGATAGATAGATGGTTGAACAGATGCTCTCTTGCAAAAGAAATGACTGAACCTCAATAAACCAAAACATTCTTACCGGTGAATTGGCTTAGGTGAATTTCTGACAACATGAGATACAGTACCAAGGATAAATGATGTTGAGTGAGGGAGATTAAGAAATATTATGAGTAAGGGAGAGCTTAGTACTACAATGAGCAAGGAGAGTTGATATAAGTAAAATAGAGTCAGTATTGTAATGATGTGTAAGTAGAGTTAACACAGTGTACCCTGCACCAGGACGTTTGTCACTGAAACTCTCTCATTCACTCATATACTACCAACTTTGTACAACTGACAACTATTAGGAACAGGTTTTGAAGTGCAGTGAGTGAAATGTAGGCCACTAATCTCTCTCTCTCTCTCTCTCTCTCTCTCTCTCTCTCTCTCTCTCTCTTTCCTGTTGTGACCACAAAACTTTTCCCATTAAGTGATTGGAACCAAACCTCTCCCCTTCCTTCTCTCCCTACTATCTTTCTTTTCCTTCCCCTCCCTCTGACCAGGTATTCTCTCTCTCTCTCTCTCTCTCTCTCTCTCTCTCTCTCTCTCTCTCTCTCTCTCTCTCTCTCTCTCTCCTCTCTCTCTCTCTCTCTGATGATGCTCTTTAAACTATTTCCTTCCTGCTGAGCACAACACCTCATGCATTTTCAAGCGAATATCAAAGGTAATACCCTTCCAAAAGCTTATTCTGTTTGATTTTCCAGTTTACTGCACCATGTTATATAATTCAATTGTCAGACGTAGTTAGAAATAGCAACTAAACAACTACTGTACCTTTGCTCTCCACCACCACCACTAACCTTCTCTCTCCACACCTCTATTTTCTCTCTCCACCACCACCACCACTACTACCACTAACCTTCTCTCTCCACACCTCTATTTTCTCCTCTCCACCACATACCACTAACCTTCCCTCTCAACCACTTTTCTTCCCTCTCCACCTCTTTATTTTCTCTCTCTCACACCACCCACCATCACTCTCTTTCCCTGTCTACCACTTTTTTTCCCTCTCCAACCACCACCACCCACCCACCGCCACCACCAACCTTTCCTCTCCATCCCTTTTTTTTCCCTCTCCTCCACCACCACCACCACCACCACCACTAACATTTCCTCTCCACCACTTTTTTCCCTCTTCCACCACCACCACTCTATATCCCTCTCCTCCTCCACCACACCACTACCACCACCACCCACCACCACTAACTAACCTTCTCTCTCCACCACTGCCACCACCACCACTATCCTTCCTTCTCCACCATCACCAACACAATCCTTCTTCCTTCCTTCTCTTTTCTACCATTACCACTCACTCTCCTTCATACCCTCTCTACCACTAACACTCTCATACCTTTCTCCCTCATCACCACCACCACCACCACCACCTCCACCACCACCACTTCACCCAGGTTATAGGGAAGTTTTGAATTAATTTGACTGTCCCTCACACCACTCCCCACTCTACCACCTCACACCCCCTTTCTCCTCACCTCACCCCCCTCTCCCCAGCTTCACTCCCCTTTCTCTCTCACCTCACGCACCCCTCTACCCCACCTCGACCTCACCCCCCTCTCCCCATTTCACTCCCACTCCTCACACACCCCTTTCTCCTCACCTCACCCCTCTCTCCTCCTCACCTCCACTTCTCCCACTCTTCCTTCTTTCTCACTCCTTCTCCCCACTTCACTTACCACTCTTTCCTCCTTCCTCACCCCCCTCTTCTCCCCACCTCACTTCACCCACTCTTCCTTCCTCCTCACACCCTCTCCCACCTCACTCACCTCTTCTCCTCACCTCCCCACCCCTCTCCTCCCCACCTCCCCCCCCCACTCTTCTTCCTCCCCCCCCACTCTTCCTTCCTCCTCACATCCCCCACTCTTCCCACCTCACCCCTCCTCCCTCCTTCCTCAACATCCCCCACTCTTCCCACCTCCACCCCCCCCCACCCACACTATTCCCGCCTTCCTTACACCTCTTCTCCCTATCCTCAACTCTTCTCTCCCTCCTTCACGCTCTCTCCCATCCCCCTCCTTTTTTCTCCCTCCTCTCACCTTCTCTCCCCATCCCCTCCTTTTCTCTCCATCCTCTCACGTTCTCTCCCTTCCTCTCCTTCCCCCCCCTTCCCTTCTCCATTTCCTCCCCTCTTCATCACTTCATTCTCTCCCTTCCTCTCCTTTTCCCGTCCACTCATAATTTCATTCTCTCCCTTCCTCTCCTTTTCCCTCCTCTTCATCACTTCATTCTCTCCCTTCTCTCTTTTTTCCCCCCTCCTTCCTTCATTCTCTCCCTTCCTCCTTTTCCCCTCTCTTCATCACTTCATTTCTCCCTTCCTCCCTTTTTTCCCTCCCTCTTCATCCTTCCTTCTCTTCCAATCAATAATAATAATTCTCATGGTATAATTCTTTTCTGTTTCCTTCCTTGGTTTTCTTTCTTTTCTTACGATCCCTTTTCCTCTCGTTTTCTCTTACTTCCTATTGTGCCTACTTTTTCTTCCACTCCGTTTACCTCCTCTCCTTTCCTACTTCTCTCGGACTCTTCCTTCCCTTTCCTTTCCTTTCCATTCTTGATCTCCTTTTATTTCTCTCTCCTCTTCCCCTCCTCTCTTTCTCTCGCCTTCCTTTCTTCTCCTCTACTACACTCACTCTCCTCCTCCTCTCCTTCATCTTTATTCCATTCCCTTTCCCTCTCCTCTTCGTTCCTCCTATTTCCCTTCTTCTTATTGTTGTTCTATATCTCCAGTTTTTCGTTCTCGATCCTTATTCCTTTTTTATCCCTTCTTCCCTCTTTCGATCCCTCCTTTTCCCTCCCTCCTTTTCTTCCTCTCTCTCTCTCTCTCTCCTCTCTCTCTCTCTCTCTCTCTCTCTCTCTCTCTCTCTCTCATCTCTCTCTCTCCTCTCTCTCTCTCTCTCTCTCTCTCTCTCTCCTCTCTCTCTCTCTCTCTCTCTCTCTCTCTCTCTCTCTCTCTCCTTCTCCATTATTCAACTTGCCATCATTCCTTCTTTCCACTCCCCTCCTCCTTCCCCTCTCTCTTCCTCCCCTCACCTTCCTCCTCTTTCATGTATTCAGACTCTCATCCTCTCACTCTTTCTCTTTCTCTCTCTCTCTCACTCTTTCCCACTCTCACTCACACACACGCAAAAACACAAACATACACTTTTACCTCACCCTCTCTCTCTCTCTCTCTCTCTCTCTCTCTCTCCTCTCTCTCTCTCTCTCTCTCTCTCATTTCCTACATCCCTATTCTTACCCCTACCCCCTGCCTCTCTCATCTCCCTCTCTCTCTCTCTCTCTCTCTCTCTCTCTCTCTCTCTCTATCTCTCTCTCTCTCTCTCTCTCTCTCTCTCTCTCTCTCTCTTTCTCTCTCTCTCTCTCTCTCTCTCTCTCTCTCTCTCTCTCTCTCTCTCTCTCTCGTCCTTACACACACACACGGTCTCTCTGATGCAAAGTCTCTCATATACACGTAAGCACACTCTGTCCTTGTCCACTACCTCTCTCTCTCTCTCTCTCTCTCTCTCTTCTCTCCTCTCTCTCTCTCTCTCTCACATACAGATTCAAAACCACACCAACAGAAGCACGAACTAAAGGGGCTCCTCACATTAAGCCTATTACATTATGACTACATATAAATAAATAAATCTATACACAACACACACACACACACACACACACACACACACACTGCAAATAAGCACTCGATCTAAGGGCGCTTCAGTGTTCACCCCTGTTTCTCTCTCTCTCTCTCTCTCTCTCTCCTCTCTCTTCTCTCTCTCTCTCTCTCTCTCTCTCTCTCATTGTGTGTGAGATCTCTTTCTTTATCTCAATCTGTGTGTGTGTGTGTGTGTGTGTGGTGTGTGTGTGTGGGATGTCGAAAAAAAAATTGAAAGATGACATTTGATTATTAACGTTCAGTCGGCGGCAATAGTTCTATCACCTCACCCAACGCTTATTGAAGTATTGTAAAATAGAATAATCCTCGAACGAGCATATTCCCCTAGCTATGTTAAGGACCCTGTGATCGCGTATGGGAATTATTGCAGGCTTTTGATTCCTCCCATCTATGCACGAACCACTCTCCTTCCATATAGATGAAAGATGTTTCGTGGCAATATTTGAAGGACTCGATTACCTCCAATTTTTTTTACTACAACACAGGGTCCCTTAATTAAAGAGTCCAGCAGGTAAATATATATATGTATATATATATATGTATATATGTATATATATATATATGTATATAAGTATATATATATTAATGTATATATATATATATATGTACTGTATATAAGCTTCTTTGTTGCTTTTGTTTACGAGCCGTGAAGTTTATTTTTCCATACTCAGGTGCTGGACAATTATTACTTATCCAGTTTTATTAGTCCTTCGAAATCAATTCACCTTGTTGTGTATGTTGGGGGGGGGGGGGGCATTGTGTTGGGGCGTAAGGGACCCTGTGATGTATAGTCAGAAAAAAATTCTTCGGAGATAAAGGATCCATTCAATATTGCCACGAAACACCACTATATGGAAGAAGTTTGTTTCGTGGCATGGTTAGGTGGAATCAGGAGCTTTCAATTTTCATACACGAATCACAGGGGTCTTAAACAGTAGATACCATAAATAGCCACATAGTTAATAATTCTATGTTGCGTAATATGAGTTAATTGACGGTTCATGTACAGTCGCGGCAACATAGTCCTTTAACAGACTTCCCCTTACACCCTGATCAAGGACCTATGTGCCGCGACAGTACTACTAACCCTTTATATGCTCTGGGTCATCCCTCTGTACAGTATAACACTTCCTAGGAACATAAAGCGTTTCACCACCACGCCGCCTCCACCTTTCCCCATGGCAGGCAGGAAACGCGGACCATATGAACCAAAAATAATAATGGTGTCCTGTTGCTTTGGAATAGTTTCGAGAAATATCAGTTGCTCCAGATTTACCAACAGTGTACTACCCTTCCCCTTTTAGGACCCTGTGATTGTATTATGAGAACTGGAGGCTTCTGATTCCTCCAAACTATGCCATGAAACAAGCTCCTTCCATATAAGTAGGTGTTTCGCGGCAATATTTGAAGGACTCATTTACCCCTATTTTTTTTACTGCATCATAGGGTCCCTTAATTAATCACCCACAGTTCATGTAACGTAGGTGGTGATTACAATTCTATATAGTGAGTGACCGGTGAATGTGTGCGTGTGTTTTACTGATTCTTTTTATTTCTATACATTTTTTCCTCT
>JAWQEG010005980.1:0-5000 GCA_033782935.1 Petrolisthes cinctipes
CGATTCTCCTCTTAAGGACTCTGTGATCGTGTATAAGATTGGAGGCTTCTGATTTCTCCTAACTGTGCCATGAAACAAACTCCTTCCATATAGGTGGTGTTTCGTGGCAATATTTAAAGGACTCATTTACATCCAAATTTCTGACTACATCACAGAGTTCCTAAAGGATTTCTTGGGTTCAAATTTTCTTAGATAAGGAATAAAAATACTCTTCGAAAAGTTCAATATAGAAATCAGTTCTTCATTATTAGACTGAGAAGTGCAGACTATCTATCTGGTGTTCTGGGTACAGAGATCTATGTTTGTTCTATGACATGTGCTGCAGAGTCAACAACCAAAGCCTACTCTGCTTACCTAACACCAATGCCAATCACAAACAGGGGCCTGGTGGGTTAAAACATCACTTACAGTGCCATTCCTTAACAAAAAAACTTAGTGCATTGAATTAGTCACACTTCCCTACATCTTCTCATGCCATTCTTTTCCATCCCTACCCATTTTCACCCTAGCCTAACCTAAGATTATTAAACCTCTTCTGACCAACCCCTCTAATACTTTCACTACAAAACTTACTCCCTTTGAATTAGTCACTCTTCCCTACATCTTCTCATGCCAATCTTCTCCTACCCTACCCATTTTCACCCTAAGAAAAACCTAACATTATTAAACCTCTTCTAACCAACCCCTCTGATACTTCCACTACAAAACTTAGTCTCTCTGAATTAGTTACTCTTCCCTACATCTTCTCATGCCATTCTTTTCCATCTCCTCCCATTTTCACCCTAACTTTTTAAAATATAGACTACAGTAGCATCGATCATACTCGCAGATTAAACTAATAAAAGGGTTAAGGGGTTAATACAGTGTTGGAAAATCTGCCGCAACTTATTCCTCTAACCTAATCCAGGCAACAGGCCACCAAAATGTTTATTAATCTGGTTCTGTTTCCTAACATATTTTGGAGGAATCAAATCACTCCAATATACCATCACTGTACTAACGGTACCCCTGTAAGTCACTCCACTCCATCGCTCACAGTACCTTACAACTGACGGTCCTCCCTTCATTCATTCATTCATTCATTCATTTATCGTATATTAATATTTTTTATCAAAGATGTTGCCATATGTCATCAAGTAATTATTTGAGTGATTGGGATAATTTATGATACTGATTCCTTCATTCTATACCACGAAACAGATTGCCTAGTGATATACTGAGGTAATATCATTTACTGCAGGGTTTGGAGGAATCAATCAACCTCAAATCGTCGACAACAAATAACCCCCGAAACGAAAAATATGAAAGAAAGACTAAAAAAGACGAAGACTAAATGGTTTATCAAGTCACAGGAAGACCCTACATAAGCTTCATATAACTCTAAGGGGTACAATGTGGGGCTACTGATTCTTCCAAACACTCCCAGGAACAAATAACCTCTGTTTCATGACATAGTTTGGAGGGTTCAGTATGGCCCTCCAATACTGTAAGAGAGAGGAGCATACTTTTGATATATTGGAGTGCATCGAGTCCTCCAAAAATAATTATGCCAGGAAAGAGGACCATGTTAGCAAAAAAAAAAAAACCCTGGTAGCCTGTTGTTGCTTGGAATAGTTTGGAGGATTCAGTTGCTCCAGATTTAAGCAACAGCATCAATACATCGCTCCCGAGAACACGCGTCACGTTTGTTATTAGTGTTGTTATTGTTATTGTTGTTGTTGTTATTGTTGTTGATGCTGGTGTTTGTTATTGTTGTTATTTGATGTTGCTGGTGTTTGTTATTGTTGTTATTTGTTGTTGTTGTTATTTTGTTGTTGTTGTTGTTGTTGTTTCTTTCTCTTTATTTATCTTTGCAACGTGACCCACAACACAACACAAACATACATTCACGTGGAGGGTTAAATAACTAGAGCTGTCAGTCAACACCAAACCACCACATTGTAACAACACCACGATGCATGGGGAAGGAAGGAGGCTTTCTTTCCTCTCATCCACTCTCAACTCTTTCTCTTATAGTCTCTCTCTCTCTCTCTCATCTCTCTTCTCTCTCTCTCTCTCTCTCTCTCTACCTTCTCTTCTCTCTCTCTCTCTCTCCTCTCTCTCTCTCTCAGGTTTGCAATTCCCTTTATCTTTATATCTGCCTCTTATTTCTGCCTCTTTCTGCTCTCTCTCTCTCTCTCTCTCGTCTCTCTCTCTCTCCATCTCTCTCTCTCTCTTCTCTCTCTCTCTCTCTCTCTCTCGTCTCTCTCTCTCTCTCTCTCTCTCTCTCTCTCTCTCTCTCTCTCTCTCTCTCTCTCTCTCTCTCTTCTCTCTCTCTCTCTCTCTCTCTCTCTCTCTCTCTCAACACAACACACACACACGTCACTCTGCGGTCCACGTCTGTACTGCCTTTCCTTCCTGTCCTGTGTGTTGTGAGGCTGATGTTCCTCTCTATCAGTCTCCTCTCGTACATCACTCTCACCCACCCAGCCTCACGCAAACAGAGGCTGAGGAAGTGGTTTTTGCCTAACTGAATCAACACACACACACACACACACACACAAAACTAGCTAACTAACTAACTAACTAGCTAACTAACTCTCTGACTCTCTGTGTGTGTGTGTGTGTGTTATTTCCTCAAAAGATGCTCATAATACCTTCAAGGAAAATATACATAAAATACTTTGATGTCAGCAATATATCAAAGGCTACATAGATACAATATAATCTTAATGGATGATAAATGAACTGACAAGCAATTCTGTACTTTCACTGTTTTAAGGGGGACATTTTGTGTTGGTAAATCTGAAGCAACCGCATCCTCCAAACTATTTCAAGCAACAGAACACCATTATTTTTGCTCTTCTGGTCCTGTTTCCTGGCATACACTGGAGGAAGCAAGGCACTCCAATGTAACAAAAAAGAATTACCCCCTTAAAGCCCCCTGTGGTCACGAGCCAATAACTTTCAGAATCTCAACTATCCCTCCCTTTCGTTTGTTCTTCCTTCCACTCCTCTTCAGTCTCCCTTTCCTTTCCTGCACAGCGATATATGGGGTCAGATCTCAAGCATAATGCCATAAAATGTTTCGCTTTCAGTCAATCATTCTGTCCGTCCGTCCGTCCGTCTGTCTGTCTCTTTGCCTTTTCTGTCTTTCTGTCTGTCTGTCTGTCTGTCTGTCTGTCTGTCTGTCTGTCTGTCTGTCTGTCTGTCTGTCTGTCTGTCTGTCTGTCTGTCTATCTGCCTGCCTGTCTGCCTGTCTATTAGTCTTTGTCTGTCTGCCTGCCTGTCTGCCTGCCTGCCTGTCTACCTATCTGTCTCTCATCTCTCTGTCTGTCTGCCTGTCTGTCACCACACACACACACACACACACACACACACACACTAATCACTATGCATGACGTGCTCAAGATTATTTAATTAGTCTTGGTCTTGATAAGGCAGGTATCAGAATATCTTCTTATATCTTCTTATATTTGACTAATCTGTGGTTTTCCCCATCTTCATAACAAACTAGGGGTCCAGCTCCGAGGCTATCTGAACCTTTGATGGGGCCATTGTTAAAGAGCGGGGCCCCCAACTCTCACTCCTTCTCCCAGTGTCGAAGGGGATACGACGCTGACTGCACCATAGCAAGAAAAAACAAATCTGAAAAGTCCCGGAACTCTTCTCTCCCGAGCCATGAATCATACTAATCTGGTCTGTGTGTATGTGAAACAACACATTCATCTGCCTAACAATGGTACTGTCTTGTTGTTTGGATTTCAGAATGACATGATTAGCAGGGTTCATGGATGGAAGAAAAGAATAACAATGATTTCTCTTGGCTGGTATACAAAGCATTTGAACACAACACACACCACAACTACTACCACCACACACACACACACATGAATATGCACAGGCACAAGCACACATACACACACATACGAATAGGCACACGTACACACACACGCGCACGCATAAACAAAACACACACAACCACACCGCCACAAAACATACACACACACAAGCACACAGCCACAACACACATACACACACACACACACACACACACACACACGAATATCTACATCCACACCACCACAACACACACATTTTCTTAACGTGGTAAACTCCTGAAATCAAACCTGAGATCAACTAATTCCTCAAACTATGCCAAGCACCTAGATTATATAATACAGTGAGAGAAGCTAGTCGTAAAATATGGTGAAAACATAAGCAGATGCAACACTCACACACACAAACGTTAAGGAGATGGTATACTTTTGATAGATTGGAGCGCCTTGATATGCTCCAAAATATGCCGGGAAACAGACCCACATGAAGAAAAAAAGTGGTATACTGTTGCCCTGTTGCCTGGAATAGTTTGGATGAATCATTGTGCTCCAGATTTACCACCCAAAATAATGTGCTATATGTCCCATTAATGGAAATATCTTGCACTACCTATGATGAAAATTCACTACTGTAAGTTTGTTCAATAGCCCTCTCCACTTTGGGAACAAAAATAAATAATAAAAAACACACACACAAACACAAACAACCCAGAAATAAATAATAAAAAACACACACACACAAACACAAACAACCCAGAAATCAATCCGAGGAAGAAAACATCCGGTTATAGCCAACTGATGCATCCGGCTGTGTGTTGGGTTCCGTTCACTATTTTGCAAGGGTGAACGTAACCGGGATGGAACAAATAACATGAGGTCAATCGGATCTTGCACCCTCCACCACAGAGTTGCATCATCACCTTAATGGACCCTGTGATGTAGCCAGTCAGAAAATTGGAGATAAACGAGTCCTTCAAATATTGTCGAGAAACACAACCTTTATGGAAGGAGCTTGTTTCGTGGCATGGTCAGGAGGAATCAGAAGCCTTCAATTTTCATACACGATCACAGGGTCCTTAATTCACTGCTCGACTTGAAGGTAAATGGGCTATGTTGTGAATGCTTTAGACACACACACACACACACACACACACACACACACACACACACACACACACACAC